>DWON01000149.1:0-42701 GCA_018251015.1 Phocides pigmalion okeechobee
TGCATGAGCATTCACCACCTCCCTCCCGCATGGAGGGTCGCCCTTTTCCAAGTTGTCTGGGCCCAAAAAAAAAAAAAAGTCAATGAAATGTTTTAATGCACTTTATCTCGCTAGTTAACTACACTAAAAATCAAGGTCAATAAAAATAGACTGTCAAAATTTCGTGAAAAATTTTCGAACTTAAAATTAAATTTAATAAAAAGACGCAGCTATATTGTGTTTACTTTTCACAAAATATTAGAAGAAATACACCATTAACAGATGCTATACAATATATTAATAAGTGTTTTAATTGTGTAATTATTATATTTCCACCATTTCATCGTCTTCAGTCCTCGTAACAAAAAATCTACCTTCTTTAATGAAGTTATTAAATTAAAGTTAATTAATGGGTATCTTTTAATTATCTTTTTTTTCTATTAATTTTTTATGTTGTACTCATGCTGTCTTTGTTTACTTTAGTTTTCAGCAGCGCCATAGCCTAAAAGTTTTACTCTGTACATCCCATGTATTGCAGTAGGCAGTTCTGTATCCGCTGCATCAATGTATTCTGCAATATGGTAGAAGTAGCAACACAGTTGCAATAACTACCTGCTGACAGTATTGCAGCTACTGACACTGACATAATTTAATTACTTCACTGATATTGATGTTAAATGCAAAGTGAAATTTGTGATTATATTCTTAAATAGGTACCTATAACGTAGGAAATCTTCCTAATAAAAATCCTACCAGATAAATTATATATCTGGTGAAGATTTATTAAACATAAACAAAAATACAACATGTTATAACAAACAATGGACGTCAAACTGCTTGTTAATGAGAATCAAAGTATTAAAATTGTGCCTTCATTTGAAGACTCACTGCAGAGTATGGGCTTAAATGTGAAATTGGATGATAAAACTTCTATGTGGTTCGAGCAGTTGCGATCTTTATGGAATACGTGGAGAAAAAGTGCGACTGTCGAAAATCATTTTGATATGTTCTTTCAGTCCACTCCGGATCCGTATAGGGTCGTATTAGTCTTTATGATACGATGTCCAGATTCAAAAGATTGTAAGCCAAAGACGCTCCCGTATTTTATATTAGAAATGCTACAAAAATGGGCTTTATCAAATGAAGTTCAGCCTGAGGATTCTTTGAAGCTTCCAGCATTTCATATAGCAAGTACACAGCGAAATCAACATTTTTTAAATCTCATGGTAAAAACTTACTATATAAATACAATTAAGGATTCCATTGTACCTCTTGTGAGAAACATGATCAAAAGTGACAATTGTAAACAGGCCTCTCAAGTAGTAATTGCTATGGAGCTGTTTGAGGATATTCCTGTTAGTGAGTTGCTTTTTCCATTAATAATGCAAGACAAACTTAATATGGTTGATGAATATTTGGTAGAATGTCCATCTCAAGTCAAACAATTTGTACTTTTCCTTGATAGATTGTTAGATAAAAACTTTAATATCCGAGAATATGCTCAAAATTATGTAGAAGAAAATAAAATTGGGCATGTCAAATATGAAAAATTGTATGCAAAAACCCTTAGTAAGTTAGTGGCCCGATTGTGCAACAAATTTAACATTCCTATTCAAACATGCAAAAATCTGAGCAAAAACAGGACAACTGGTGGTTTAAAATACTTGATACATCAAAAATATATTGAGAATAACGTAAGCTCATTAGTTTGGGATGACCGAGTGAAAGATTCTCTAAAACAGAATGTTGAAGCTGGTGTAGTGTTTATAGATATGTTAGTAGACCATGATTGTAATGAAGCTCTCAAATGGGCTGCCTACTTAAACATTCCAAAAGATGATTTACCATTGGCCTTAAAAGAATTATCTTTAAAAGAAGATAGTACAGTAGAAGAAAACTGGGATGAACAGAGTAACTCCAATCAGAATTTTTATAAGTTTCCACTATCAGATGATCAGGTTATTATGATTGATACACCTGAGAAATTCTTTGACTTAATGATGTCTAGTTTACCTGGTTGTAGTATTGTAAGTATTGACTGCGAGTGGAAACCATCTTTTGGAGCTTCCCAATCCCAGGTTGCCTTGATGCAAATTTGTACAGGTGATTGTGTATACTTAATTGATACTTTAGTATTGAGTAATAAACAGTACAATAGTTTTTGGAATACTTTTAATAAGTCTTTATTGGACAATGCTGAAATCATTAAATTGGGCTTTGGTCTTGAGCAAGACTTGAGAGAAGTTAAAACTTCAATACCTGGTTTAAATAATATCAAGGTAAAAGGTGAAGGATTGCTTGATTTATCTTTGCTGTGGAAAAGTCTTATTAGTTCAGGATTAACTTTGCCTTCAAGTCAGCATAGTAATGGAAATAGCCTCAGTTGTCTTGTACAAATATGTTTTGGATTACCTCTTGAAAAAGCTGAGCAATGTTCTAATTGGGAATTGAGACCCCTAAGGCCATCTCAAGTTTGTTATGCAGCATTAGATGCATATGTTTTGATAGAATTATATAAATACCTTCAGAAAATGAGTTTTGAGCAAGGATTGAACTTTGAAGAAATATGTAATAGCATAATGATAGAAAACAAAGTTAAATGTACAAAAAAGGTTGTCAATAAAAGTCAATTACAAGGCAGTCCTCAAATAAGAGGAGCAAATGATGTGAAATTCTTTATAGAGCCTAAGTTATCACACCTAGCTGCTTACTTGAGATACTGTGGTATAGATGCTTCTATAATTTCAACACATATGTTGTGGTATGATACTATTAATGTTGCTATATCTGAAGATCGATATATTGTTTTATGTAAAGTAAAGTATTCGCCAACAACTAACTACCCTCAAAGTTTCATATTAGATGTTGGAGTATGTCCAATTCAAGAACAACTGAAGAAAATATTTAATTATTTTAGAATTTCTGTTCAACCAAAAGATATTCTTTCTCGCTGTGTAAATTGCAATCAGAAGGGCTTACGAGGATTAAATAGAACTGAGATTGTTACTTTATGTAATACCTATCAACTTTCAAAGAATCTAAATAGGAATCAAACAAATTACTCAAATGAAGAGGAAGATGATGCATATGGGCAGTTCCTCAGTGATTCTGAAGGAGATGATGAAATAGTATATCCTCCTTTCCAATCATCGAGTCGTAACACAACATGCTTGTCTTCTAGAGGAATTCCTATAGATATTGACAATGTTGACAAACTTTTAACATCAAATAAAACAGCTAATCTATGTGACAATTGTGGTAAACTTTATTGGGATGAAGATACACTGTGTAAGTCTTTAAGTAATCTCATATGTGAGGTAACCAAGATCAGTATTCATTGACATTTGTAATGTAAATTTGTTTAAGGTACAAATATACAGTAGCAATAAATCAATTTTTGTAATAGAGTTTTAGATTTTTACATGTCTTCTGTAATTGTATATATTTTACTGTATAGATGTAAGTTTAATGAATTATAAATATGACTAATATAATTTCTCAGTAAATTTTTGTTTGCAAAATAATAAGATATCCAAAGTTTAGAATGAAAACTTTGAGTACATAGAACTTTTAGTACATTGTAATATAGTTTAAAATTAATAATATATTAAATATACACCCTTCTAATTCAATGCAATAAAAAGATGTTATGGCCATATATGCATTTTTTTAAATAAAATTCATATGTTACCAAATTTATCTGAATATAGATGAATCTAAATTGGCATGCAAAAACTATTTAATTTTATTGCAATAATGCAATTGCAATCAACATATTTTAAAGCATGCTTAGTGTCTTCTCCAATTATAGGGAAAGACCTGTGCTTAGCGATAGAACCTAAAAATATTTTTGGTAAAATAAAAAATGTAACCTACTTGTAAAACTGCGAAAAATGGCTGTACCAAATATACATGTTGGTCGCTTCATGTTATTTAGCGACTTCTGCTCATGGAAATCTGTGAAAACTCCTTATTCAACAGGGGTACATTCCCAGCATCGATCTGATCGATGCACTATAAGACTTAAATGAAATTCCTCATAAAAATCAATCTGCATTACAAGACCGTACATAGCCTCAGCAGAAAACAAAGCAAAAATAGAAGTGGCGATGGAGCCGCCACAGTTAAATGTCAAATGTTTGTACCATCTTTTTACTTGCAATATTTAATATCTCTATAGACTTAGCTTTAACTCTCACTTTAATTTCATTCAAGATATAATTTTCTAGTTGACCTACACATTTACACCTATACGTAAGTGTAAAAAATATATTCAGATATTATAAGGAATCTCATATTTAATATTTTGGATTAAATTTGCTAAAGGCAACTTATTTTCATGTTATGAGTCATTTTGCCTAATATATTAAAATAATTATTCAAATAAACATGGAAATGTAGTTCACAAAGTACATAAATTAAAATGTAATGCTGATGTAGTTCTTTAATTTAGTATGTAAAAAGGAAAATGAGGTAATTAGTTTTAGAAGATTTCAGGTACAAAGATACTACGAAATACATATTAACACATTTATTATTATTAACATACTGTAAGCTATACTTCTACCTAAATATAAATACCAGAGCCCTAAGATTTTAAATAGGCACTTTGTGTTTGTGCAATTTTTCTGCTTTTGTGATTTTGTTATATAGTATTTTATAAAATAATGTGTAAAGTTTGCAGGAAGCAAAGTTCAAAAATTCCAGAAAGTTTTAAGTCTGAAAATTATATCATATAATCAATTATATAATTAGATTAGGTCTATACAATTGAAAAATTAATTACTCAATAGGAAAACAACAAAAAGAAGTAAAAAAATGTTTAAAATTTCCAAGCTATTTTCACGAATTAAATAAAATAATATAGTAGTGTGAAGGAATATTATCCAACTCAAGTTGTAGAGAGAAACCCATTCACGGGAGATAAAAGGGTTGCAGACACATTATTTGTCTTCAACTATTGAAAAATCACGATTTATTATATATTACAGTATTTGTACAATATTAAATGTATTTCTTTTTTTTCGTTTCTATTACAATATAGAGTACTAATTATTTTTGTCTTGTTGACTTTATTAAATAGGCACAAGTAAAATAAGGCATGCTGTGATTTCCCATTTGTTTTTGTTTATTACTATAACATACAATATATTGTATATTTCTATTATTGCTTTGGTCATCATAAGTATTAGGTTTTATAACTTATGTACCTAATTATATATAAAATAAATTATTTTATATCAAAAGCATTCTATTAAAAAATTAAGTTTGTATCACTATGTTTTTCCTTAAAAAGCTCAATCTCACTTTGGTTTATACTGTTTCCTTGTACATTTAATTCTTCTAGCTGCAATGCTGGAAATCCTTTCAGAGTTGTAAACAAATTGTTTTTAAGGTTCAATTTCTGAAATAAATAAAAGTCTATAAAAACAATTGTTTTAAAAACAATGTTCAATTTGTACCTTCATATGTTTCTGATATTTTACATGTACATGAATTCCAGTGAAAATGTTCTTACAATCTCTTATAAATAACAGAATATAATAATTTTATAGTTTAAAGCACAGACTGCAGTGACTACTTAACATCGGGTGACCTGCATGCTTGTTTGCTACTCTTCTCACATAAAAAGTAAAACATGGAGAAGAATCACATCAAACTTCATGTACATAGTATGCTAGGTAAAACAACATTTTTTTTAAATAATTATGACATTATTCATGATCTTCATGATTTCACATAATAATTAAAAACTCACCTTACAATGTTGAAGTTTTATTAAAACTGGTAAGATTCTAGATGTTAATTTTTGATTAGAAAGATCGACATCTTCACAAAAGCTGTAGTACTGAATATGATACAGTGTAGCAATTTTCTCATTCTGTTGCATAGTGAACTGTAAACTTGACGTACAGTAATCAATTATAAGCTGTTCTTCTAAGCACCATTTTGAGATCAAATCATCATAATAACCAGTCCTCAGTTTGTCTATAGTTTTCAGGGAATGTAGATTAGCCAATATTTCTTTATAGTACAGTTTAGCATCAATACAATTCAAAATAATTGTTGTTGTTAGGAGTGTCCCTGAAAAATACATTATTTATTCACATTAGTTATAATTAATTACATAACACCTTAGCGATAAAAGAAAGCATTGTATGAAAATATATGTAATGGTATAAAGACTATCACCACAATCCACCTACCACAGTAGTAACTTCAGCATTAACTCTTCTTATTACAAATTAATCCATAACATATTAAAGGTGATTCTAAAATGTTTATCATTTAAAATAATATTTAGATAAGTTAAAACCTATTACAATTTGGATATTAACAAGATGTTACTTACACTTATTATCCGGTTCTAAACAAAGCAACTGGCGACAAGAATCAAGCTGGTCTTTCAACTCTTCCAAAACAGGTTGTGAATATTTATTTTGAAAGTTTATTTCACTTTTTCCTACATAAATAGAGGGCCTATACTCCCTGCCTGCTATAATTTGCTTGTCATACTTGTCATTTTCATATTCAACCTGAGGTTATTACAATCATACACAATATTTATTAATAAAAAAATATAATCATCACGTAAGCAAAGGTCAAAGGATGATAGTGAAATATTTTATGAATTTTTCTTATATTCTTAATAAGTGCAAAAGTTCAATAATCGTAACTCTTTAAACATTTAATTTGCTTATCATTATCTTGATATTGATGTATCAAGTGAGCTTGACTGACATCATATAGAAGATTCATACCTCATAAATACAAGTGTTCCAATTGAAATAATTTTAGACATCATGCTGAAGTCATAAAGCCATGATAATTTTAACCTAAAACTACTACTACAAATTGGAAATTAATAGAATATAATGTTATATTGGAATATTTATCTTTGTTGTACCCATTTCCACAAAAGGAGGCTACATGTTTGCCTTGTATTGTTTTTCTTTACTAAAGCATTAATGTATATATGTTTGTATATTGGTAATAAAGAGATTACAGATACTTTTATTGAGATATCACTATGAACAGTTATAAATAAGGCAGGACATAATTAAAATAGGAATACCTTAATATTCATGCCATCTACAATATTCTGTTGATGTTTGCAAATCCACAGATCATCATACTCTTTACCAGTACATGGTACCCACTCTCCTTCGACAATGTCTTTATTAAAGTACACCTTAGTTTTACTTTGTATAAATTCTCTTGAAACAGGCTTAGTCCAGGCTAGAGTTGTCTTAATGGGTGAAACACAAAAAACTACAGGATGTACATTTGTTTTAACTGCCCCTAAAATGACATTTGTTTTTGTTATAATATATAATAATGAGCATTAAAAATATATTCATAAAATGCACATTATTTTGAACAGGACTGTGAGGTCATGAATTTTATAAGTTTATATTAATTTGAAGTCATACACTTTATGCGAAAAAAAACTATAGTGTTGAGACAATGGCATGCCTTAACATTGTTAAAAGTCCCATCAAAAGTGGTTCAGATCCTTTAAAAGTTAACTTAAACAGACCCAAAAATATAAAAAGGTTTTTAAAATAGTATACAGAGTAAAAATAATTATCAAAATGGTGTTGATTTTAACAGAACTTGAATTATGAATAACTTATCTTACCTAAAAGCCATCTCAAATAAAACCAAGCACTGGTATCATCAGGGTCTGTGAATGCAGCACTCTGAACCATTTTAAGTTCATGTTTGTGATAGCTATCTTTAATAGGACGTCCACCTATAAATGTTGTTTTAAAAATAATTTTAATAGAATGTACAGAAATAGAAATAGTAATATGTTATAATTATACAAGACATAGTACCTATTAGGTAAATAAGTATAAAAAATGTGTTTTTTACACATGCAAACTTCAATTATGGGACTACAAGTGTAGAAATCTTATATAAAACACTCTCTACACCCTTAATCTCATAAAAGAGTTCCTGGTTAGTGGATGCCATGGACACATACAAGACGAGTATACTAACATTCAGGCCCAGAACTAAAAATCGAATGGATATAACATTAAACTCTACCTTCTAAATCAGGATATAACTCCACTAACATTTTGCTTCTATAATGCCATGCTGAATAATTTGAAAAGTTATCATGTATCTTCTCTGTGGTAAAATCAAATTCCTCTTGAAGTGGTGCTTTGTAATGGCTGACTACAAATCTTCGGTAATCCCAAGTATGAACTGAAATTTGACAAAGAAGACATTTCATTACAAAAAAAAAAAAAAAATGCCCATTTCCATACTAACTGGTTACCAAAACATTCCTTTCAATTACATAGCTTAATTTGTACAAGAACTAAGAGTATAAATGGCAACCGAGGCAAAAATTTATATAAAAGGTACATGCATATTAAATATTAATTTTATACCTTGCTTTAGTAATCAAATTGTTCCTAAGAGATTTTTAATGGCTTCTCAAAGATGAAAAACATTTAATTTACACTAGACCAGTATCAGTCTGACTAAGAGGAGGAATTCTTGTGACCTTTATCTTTATGATATTCTTTACTTACAAGCACAAGTATTCAACTTAAAAAAAATTATTGGTCATTAATTAACTTCAAACACTTACAGTTCCTCTCATCCAATTTCAAATACTTATGGCACAGAGCCAATTCTGTCTTCCAGTCCGGGTCAGGTCTTGTTAACAGTACCCACTGTCTTTGATGCCATGCCCCGTAAGACTTGGGATTCATCTTCAAACAATACTCAGTCAACTTTAACTCATCATTATATTGCTTGGACATCTCCTCGTTTGTTTTCTCACTTTTACTGGAAATGATACACTATTAATTTAATTTTGACATTATACATGCCTTTGTTCTAAAGGTTGGGTAAAGTGGAACAATAATGATATTAGTTAATTAATGTAACTTCTTTTTTATGTAATTTTAAGCAAATTTTGATGCTGCTGATCTTAAGTACTTTGTTCAAAGGCAACAATGGTAAGTATATTTTGCTTTCGCTAACAGTCCTTCTTTTTATTATTACTCTTTTTTTATATATTAACCTAGCGATAAGGCCGACGGGCTGCCTGATGGAAAGCAATCACCATTGCCTATGGACATTTGCAACACCAGAGGAATCGCCAACGCATCGCCGGCTTTGAATACTACTCTTACACTTTAATGACAATGATACTTATTTAACTAGTATATACTGTATTTTCTATGCTTTTATTATAGAAAATATCTTTTTGTATAATGAATGTGACATTGAAATGTAACGTAAATGTTACATTAATATAAATATTTGATAAGGAATTAATGATCCAGGTTATGGATATATTCCATGATCGAACGATAATCATATATACATCAATAAAAGTGTAAAAATGGTCATGATGTTTTAGTGGCAATTATGAGAATTTTTGTATTATAATTATTATTAATGCAAACCTAAAACTAATTAGGGTTTCTCTTCTAATATTCCATAAGGTAAGTATATCTGGATTTGAGGACAAACAGTTTCCAGTAAGATCTAATAATTCCTTGTCCAAATGACCCAGCTTTCTCTGGAAGTAAAATTATGTAAACGTTAAAATATAGATGTAATATATTTACACATTTTGTGACTAAAAAGATAACAGTATTCATAGCTAGTTGTCTGAAATTGAGGTTACAAGATCTACACAGACAGACAGATATAAATTAAGAACAATTAAAATATATTTTGAAGACAAATTTTAAAGATGGGCCAACTACAGTTTGACCAGAGAGGTACCACTGCCGTCCTCATATTCCACTGTAAAGTATGCCTTGTGTATCGGTTAAAAAGGTACACCAGCTATATTTTGTAGCAAGGCGACCATCTTAGTCACACATCTATGTTCAAGCTCAGATATGATTTCAGTCATGTTTGTGGTTGTATGTGGATGTCAATGGGCTGCGATTACTTTACATCAGATGGTTTACATGCATATACAATTGTAATTTAATGGCATAAACTCAATTCAATCAAATACTCAACTCAATTCAAGTGTCCATACCATAGTTTGTTTATAGATAAGATACCTTTATCACTATATATAGGGGAATATTAAGGAATCTATTGAAAAAAAGAGTAAGATAACAAGTATAGCATAGAACAACACTTACATTTGTAAGTACCAACACAATACAATAAACACTTAAAAAATGATATCACATTTAATGTTGTAGTAAGTGCAATAAAAAGAAAATATTTTTCTTACTTTATCTCTAATTTGTTGCATCACATTTTTGAATTCTTTTAATTTCACTTGCCTTTCCTTATCTTTCTTTGCTTTTTCTTCTTCAGTTGTACGTACTTTAACCCTTCCATGCTAAAATAAAAAATCGTGTTAAAAACCTGGATGCATACCATATATCTATTATCCTGTAACAATATAATAAATATACCATTTTTATATGATGTCAGCAATGCAACTTGATTACAAAATAGGAAAAAAGTTACAACGAGATATTTGTACCAAAGAATATACAGTTACTCATACGACTAACAAACAATATAAAATTACAAAGACTAGAAAATATTTTGCTTATGTATTCACGTCGAAACCTTTAAAACTACAAATTTTAATACAGCATAATCTACGCATGAACAATAACACAAGATTATATCAAAACGTTTTATTTGCGGTGTTGTGAAAATAGAGGAAATGCGTAAGAAATTTTAAAAAGTACAACTATTTTAAATGCAATTGAAATGAAATAGAAATCAATGAAGTAATTCAAAGAATGACACGCGTAGTAATTATATACTCTTTTGAATGACACATTGATATTGACATTTGACAATTTATGACGTTAAGTTTGGAAGTTGGCATTAGTGATGCCCCAGCTAGGTAGCTCGACTCGTATGCTCAGCTGCTTGTACTATTGTCTTTAAATCTCAAATTAAAATACTCGAACTCCAGTACACAAAACTCGTGTAAAATTATTGAATATTCTTAGTCCTTAAAATATAAAAAAGGAGACCTAGTAAAATGGCAATTTCATTTACTTGCTCACCTGGCGAAGTACCATAATTTTATTTATAATATTTCACGTCTCTTTCTGTACTGTTTTTAACGTGAAATCGAAACGTGTGTTAACCTATTTTTAAAGTTTAATTAATTTTGTTTTTACTGTATTATTCCTTCAATACATTAAATAATCGAATCAATTTACTATTAGGGAAGGATCGCGCGTATAAATATATATGTATCAAAACAACTACCTACCGGTTTAAGACAAAATTTGCCCTTTATCTATTCTATCTCCATGCCATTCCAGTTTAAAAATAAAAAATGCTATAGTTATATACTAACTTACACATATTTGTAAAGTGGATCTTGAAAACCACTTGGATTTTTTACTTTTTTTTATAAATAAATTTATATTATTATTACTATATGTATTATGTAGTTAAGTATATAGGGTGTACCCTATTACCAATAGGCTTTCATCGATGATTTTCTTGTATATGGCGTCTCGATTTTCTATCTATTATGTTCTTTACATCAGGTTGAACGTAGAATTACACGTACGTACATATCTTTGTTAATGTCTGTAAATCTGTAACATATAGACAGATGAATTGACGAGCAAATTTAGATTTATACTAGTTTCTTCAAGAGAATAAATACCCGAAGTAATACTTACTTACTTTTACTACGTTCGTGCAAAGGTATTCAAATTTCGAGACCGAAACCCATTTTTCTTAACATTTATAATGGAAGCAGTTGGCGTCATAGCATAGATATTTTAGACTTGTTAATTTTGTTTCATCAAAATGAAAGGCCCTCGTAATCATGATCGTTGGCGCATTTTTTCATTTACATTAACGCTGGCTACACTAAGTGTTGATGACAATCACTTGAACTTGTCTTTTCCCATGTCCCATAACTATTTCATTTTCGTTTTCTGTCAGTGTCTGTCTCTGCGTTAAGTTGTGTAAATTTTGGTGGATTAGTTTTATTTAGATCTTGTTGTCTACTGATAAGAATGAATAATGCACCTCAATTCTCTTTGCGTTGGAATAACTATGTTACTCATGTTACGGAAGCTTTTAATGTTCTACGGTTTGAAAATGACTTGGTTGATGTCACCTTATGTTGTGATGGAGGAAAAATAAAGGCCCACAAAATGTTACTCTCAGCGTGCAGTAACTATTTCAAGCAAATATTTAAAGAAAATCCTTGCCAGCATCCTGTGATTATATTTAGAAATTTTAAATATGAAGATCTCAACGCAATTATTAACTTTATGTACCATGGTGAAGTAAACATATTTCAGGAACAGTTAGAATCGTTTCTCATAACGGCAGAGCTTCTAGAAGTTAAAGGCCTCACGGACAACATCGACGAGGAAACGACAAAAAACCAGTTAAAAGTAAATGATAATATTTCTTTAGATTTAAGTTCTAAAGCTAGTAGGTCTAATAATGTTATTAGTGCAGCTCAGTCTTCTGATGAGCCTATAAATTTGGCTACGTTCCCAGCTACAAGAGATGAATCCTCACCTCAAGAAACCTCACCTGTGACTCAAGAACAAGATAATGACATTTCTGAGCCCCAATCTGAAATTATGAAAGCAAGTGAGAGTTCTGATGCGAAATCTAAGATAACACCTCCCAGTGACGAAATGCAAGTTGACATCCAGTCTACTTCAGGTGAAGATTTATCAGAGAAAAATAATTCTGGTTTGTACATTGTAATAATCAAGGTAATTAATTATGTTCTATCAGAAAAGATAAGATAATGTACCTTATTGTTTGTTACAGAATCGGATTTGGCTAAATTTCGTTGTCAATTATGTCCAAAAGGATTCAAGCATCCAACTTCATTAACTTTACATAAGGACTCTCATGCTGGAAAGACCCAGTGTCCAGTATGTCACAGATCGTTCTCCCGATCATATGACATGCGGAGTCACCTACAGCGGATTCATCAAGGGAAACAATTAACAATTAAGGAAATCAGATACAAAAATACCAGTGACACAGTTGCACCTAAACAGTTCACACATCACATATAGTTGTAACTTTATGGTAACTATTGTTACCATGCAAATAAATAGCACTAAGTGCTCTAAATTTTAAAAATAAGCATAGTTGCTGCATTAATAGTTTCCATTCAAATTATTTTGGCATGTTTGTTTATAATGAAATGACTCAATTTTGTTAATATGATACAAAATTAATTGACTTGCATTCCTTATATTATTTTTATTTCAATTATATAATTTTATTGTTAAGTAATGATTTATCTCCTGTTAATTTATCATGTAATGAATAAAGTAGCACATCTCTTTCTGTCTTATGACAATGTTGTAGACCTGCTGTGTTCATTTCAAGAGTGGTAAAGCAGATTTAATCTTTCAAGGCACTCTTCATTTCGTAATGTTTCTGTGATTGAATTTGGATTCCTAATATTATGGATTGTTACAGATGTCTGTGACAGGCAGCAACCACATTAAATCTGGTACACTGCATTATTGCTTGTATAAGATAAAATATATAACTTTATTTAAAAATAACATATAAGATGGTGCTCCATATACTTTCAAAATGTACTATAAATTTTTTAAATGTTAATAATAATAAATTCTAATGAATGGGAACTTAAGTATCAAATACTGAATTAAATTTATTTTATAACATAACATTAAGTCACAAATGAACTGCTCAGCGCTAGCTTTGGCTATTTTTTATACTAGTCTATATAAATACTGTTTCAATATATGTAATTGTTTATATGTTTGTGTTTTATTTATCAATTATAATTAAACACTACTGTGTACTAACTATTATTACTGCTGCCCTCATAATCAACCATGAACAGAGCCTTGATTTTCACTTGGACTGCGGTTGACTGTTATAAGTGAGGTAATCATCTTTATCTTCAGAAGTACTATCGCGTCTACGTGCGGACTGGAAACTACAGTTAAGCTTTACACACTAGCTTTAATCCTAAATTTCAATAGTTATCTGCAGCTCTAGTCTCTTCTCTAAATAATTTAAATTGAATGAGTTTTTTCGTCCACCTGTAAAACCTTTTATTAGAAACAATTTCTGTTGATGACTTTTTCAACGTCACGGGTATTTATTCAGACAGATTAATCTGTACAATTTATGAAAATTGGTAAAACTGAAAATATATACATGGACAGATCTCTATACTAGAGAATTCATAAGGGAGGATACTAACTTATTGGAATAATGTCGTAAAGATCGAAAAACGATTGTACATCGCATGCGTATTTTTGTAAGTGTTGCCCTTATTTGCATGTATTATAGACGTTTTACAAAACTGTATTAAAAATACAATCGTTATGAACTGTCGAGATAGTATAATTCTATCTTTTACGACTCGAAAGTAACCCGACCATTTTTTGCTCTTGTTGAGATGCCCCGCATCTCGACAGAGCGATCGTTGAGATGACCGCGAGTGAGCAACAGATTTTCGTAACCTATTTTCTATCAAAACAAATCAATCAAACACAAAAAAATCACGTGCGTGGGAAATCACCCCTTACATTAATTCGACTAAATTTAGATTACATACTTTTTTCAGGTACCACAAAAAAAATGGGTCGTCAGATTTCTAACAACTTATGGGATGTAGATAATTAACGTACACCCCATTCAATACGAGCTTAACTTGCACTTGTCCGGTCATTCTTTTTTTACGCGCAGTTTGGCAAAATGGAGTAATTTTATGCTCCGAGCTTACTCTCCGGTACACCGGGACAGAGAAACGAAAAAAGGGACGTACGAGTATGATACCATAAGAATAAGCCCCAGTTATAAATATTTATATTAAAAATAATAATAAGTAAATAAGTTGACGTTTAAGAGGCAACGTTAATGCTATTAATAAGGATAGTCACTCTTTACTATTATATTATTACTACGTACTATATTATTACTACGTATCACAAATTATTATTTTTTTATCCTGTTGCAAGCCACGTTCTTCCAACAACTGAGGGAAGTCTGGAGGTACGTGGCACCCCATCGGTCGAATATGAATTAGCGAGTTGAGCTCGGCGTAGAACTGGCGGAATCAAATTATCCGTTGTTTAACATTACACTCTTTACTATAATCAGAATAAGTTTGGCTCTCATTATCAACTTTTTTACGAGACTTCAATAATAAAAATCATCAAAAGAAAACATTTCTTGAACCTGACCTCACTATTTTAATATCTCATAGGCATGTTTCGATACTTACCAAAACATTATCCCTTTATTAATTTGTAATAATATAGATTCGTACAATACTGAATTCTAAAGTGGTTTTTGCAGGAAACCTGATAAGAAATTTAAGTAATCTGTGAACTTAAATGTTTCGTGGGTAACTACATATTTAAGTGCTATTTAATTTACCTACGAAACATTTAGGTTCTAGACTTCTGGTAATAACTTTATGGTATATGGCTACAATAAGTCATACCATCTAGAGTAGTCAATTCGATGTATGATCATATAGTATAATATTAGCTTTTCAAAATATATACACAAGATATTATATAAAAACTATATTACTACTTATAAAAGACTATATTAAAGATTCTATATATACTAATAATCAAATAGAGATTGTAGATCACTCGTGTAATGGTCGCTGTGTCCCACGGACGTGACAATTAGAATAACAGTTTCCCCGGGGAGTTACCACTGCTGCCTTCATAATCCTTCGTTTAGCGTTTCTTGTGTCTCGGTGGCAGTGGTGCGGTCGTTATACTTACAAGAGAGACGACCATCAGTCTTTAGGAGTAGCAATACATCGCTGCACAACGTCCGACGCTATGTTACACGCTCATTTATTTGTTTTGTATCAAAAAACAAATAAACAGGACTGATGTTCGATATGATGTCCTACGTAGAGGCATTGCTTCTCTTGAAGTTTATTATGGTCACCTGTAGTCATTAAGTGTAGTCGGCCACAATTCTTCACGATAGATGATTATCAAGTTGTCGGTGGTACTCTCCCAATCGATGTATAGTTTTATCATCAGTATGTCAAAATATTTATTTATTTATAAAACACCTGCAAATGTCAGAAAGTTTCTCGGTGATTCTTATATACAATTATGTACTGTAATGTAGATAAGCACAAGAGTGTCGGTAGTTAGGTACTTTAATATTGGTACGTATTTAAGACATTCGTCTGCCGTTCATTAATAAAATAATTGCTTAGCATATTTATAAATACATACACAAAAATAAATAAAATAAATTTCTACTGTAAATGAAAATACTTTACCGGTACAGTTTTTTTAATATTTTATATTAATGTATCTGTATTAGGTACATAATAAACCAACGCACATATTCAATTAAATGTAAGTTTAATCTAAATATAGGTGATGTGCGTATTTAGATGGTTTACAATAATTTATGTTACTCTGAATTCGCAATATAAAATGTAAAGAAAGGGGAAGTAAGTAGTGCATCTAAGCTAAGGGCAGAAACACCACCCGATGTAGTGAGTGTAGCGTAGCCGGGATAGGGGCGGAACGCGCGGGGGTGGCGGGGCGAAGGCGGAGGGCGCTCGATACGCGCGCGCGCTACACTTCAATCAGACAGTCGCGTTTTGACGCCCCTTGCGTGCGGAGATATACGCAAGCTGGCACGTTACAACGCTTCGGTATCGATATTTTGAACGCATCTGTTATTAGTACGTATTTTATTTTCTATTATAATTAATCGTAGAAAAATATTTTTTCAGGTGTTTAAATATATTTACATTTAACGTGCACGCTAGATATAGCTGTTTATAATTTGTTTACATTTCAATCACATGTTTATTGTAAAATAAAAGGAGCGACAACTGTAAAAGAATTAGTGTAAAAAGGCAATTAAATGGTGGTTCTCAGTGTAGTATTTAGTGAACATTTTTAGTGTTGTAATACTTAGTGCCTATATGTCGTGACTTTTCTATCTGGATTTATATCTTTCGAGTTTATATCGTCGCAGTTATGATGTACGGTCGTATTGGTGTAATTCAGACAGAGAAGCGAGATTTTGCAAAAATAGCACGAGCTTTTATTCTGTAAAATAACTGTGTGAATATTTGATGGTGTGTCGTGAACTGGAGCGCATACAGTCGAGATTCGCTCGTGAACGTCGCGCGACGGCGCAACGGGGGTATTGATCGGCGGCGGGTCGCGAGACGCCGGCGTTGCCTGCCGCCTAAATAAAGCTCCGCATGTGTGCCGCTGCCGCCCTACGTCGATGCGTCGCCGTCTCCTCCGCCGACCGACGCGCGACGCGCCTTACGATCTCATGCCATGCCATCACATATGATTTCATTACACTTTATAGTAATTGGCGCCACATTATAACACATTACGTGTGGAATGTAATTTATACGTATCTGGATTCACTGTTTACACCTAGGCTACGTTTATTTTATCTACATGAAAAGCTGCCAAGATTGAATAATAATTTATGCAGTTGCGATATCAACCTTTCAGAAAAGCTTTTAGTTTTGTACAGTTATTGCATTTTTAATAACTTACGTAAATGATAGAATATACATTTAATTGAATACTGCTATAAAATCTGCAGGGTATAGTCGGTGGGCCGATCGGTTGTCTAGAATTTTAACACAGGAATAAAATAAATGTAATAGATGTCAAGGATAAATAAGTAGATGATGATATATATTGAATAATTAATTGTAATTAAATTCTAATGAATATATAAAAGTTACTTAACAGAAACTATGGTTAACTGTACTATGGTAAGACAGCTAATGAAAATAATTAATATTTTGTATAATTTGCCTGCAGGTGGAAATGTTGGACTGATTGTGCGTTACGCACAGAAAGAGCCATGGCGCGCATCTCTATAACGAGCGCAGTCCTGCTCGTCGTTGTAGGTGCAGCGCTCGAGGCCAGCGCCCTCATCCTCCTACCGCACGACGTTCGACCAGGTCACGCCATCCGTCACTTCGTCAGCAACCATTCGCGTTACACTCTCCTTGATCCAGAATACACATCCTATTTCACCTTACTCGACGATGGCTTACTCATGACAACTTCAGACCTCTCACCGCTACTGGACCAACCATTGAATCTAGCAGTTTTGGAACAAACTCCGTACAGCAGTTCGGCACACTCTATTCATCTCTTAGTGATGGACCGGCGTAGAATGCTGCACTTTACTACGAATGACGGCTTACACGGAGAGATTCCTGAAAATGAGCCAGCTGGAACGGTTGTTGAACTTCCACCTTTACGCGCGTCAGCTGTTCAAAATGTAGGCCCTATCGCTTATAAAATAATTGTAGGCAACGAGGACTCAATTTTTGCCTTGCGCGAAAAAGGGCAGAAAACAATACCAGAAGTAAAATCAGTCATAACGGACGGTGATGTCGAAATAATTGCATTACAACCATTTGACACCGAAAAGAAGAAATCATACAACATAGTGATTCAAGCTACGGATTTGCATGGTGCTAATAAAGTTAGCTTGCCTATAACAGTCGATGTCATTAACGAAAACGATCATGAGCCGTTGTTTGAGCAGGATATTTATTACTTTGCTGTAAATGGTACTGCTGATGAGAACGGTCGTAATGGCACGGTACATTGGCAAAGGTTCTCCAATATCGGCAAAGTTCAAGCGTATGACGATGATGGCGATCGCGTGTATTATTCACTGCTGAATCCTAGTAATTTGGCTGTAATAGTGCCCCAAACTGGCGAATTGATTCTTGCTGGTGAACCTGACGGTCATGATGCCGAGTTACAGGTGCTCGCTCACGATACTGGTTTTCCGCCGCGAAAAAGCAAGCCTGCACGTATTTATCTCGAATTCGTGGTTCGCGCTCAAAAACAACTGCCCACGCTTCATCGCGAAAAACGTCGCGTGACTCGCGCGGTTCGTCCTACCAAACGTATTGAGTTCACTGAAGCCGATGGCGAAGTTGAAGGACGTGCAGTTTTCACTCTGGAGAAGGAGACCGATCGCGAAACATTTAAAATTAGAGATGAAAATCCTTGGGTTACCGTGGAGCCTAGTGGTGTAGTGAAAGTTAAAAAGAAGTGGGACTATGAGGAGCTCGGTCCTGAGAAGACAATCGACTTTTGGGTTACGATTACCAACACTGGAAATGGAGGTAGGTGATTATTTATACTTATTTAATAGCATTATTATATGCTTTCTATGTCTTGTATTTATTAATGGGTTAACACATGAAAAAGTAAAGTTTTCACTTTATGAACATGTTAAACAAGGTAATAACCAAAATATATAAAGATGAAAGTCTTGGCTGCAGTCATTTATTTTTTTGTGTTGACTTAATTCACTTTTTATACTTTGACATAATGTCTTTATTGGGAGCGAAGCAGGATAATAACAGTGAAACAATACAAAAAAAGGGAACTGACGCAGCGAAGATAATCGATTATGACCTTAAATAAAAGCATCCACTTTTGTAATAGGCATTCTTTATCTAACATTATGGGATATTAGAGTTATGATGTAATATATCTAATACAGCTTAATTACATTTTATGTAGGTGACTTCCCTGATGAATTCTGTTATTTGCAGAATAATTTCTTCTATAAAATGTATCTATTATAATTATTACCTTATGATACAAATTCTTAAATTACAACTTAGTTTTATGTGTAGGTATAGATCGGTACTTGCTTTGGTAAATATTTGTTCAATTTTCAATCGAGTGCTAATTCAAAGATATGAATTACATTGGTAAACATGAATATAGAGCAAACGTTAGAATGCAGTCGTAACAATGTAAATCATCTCGTAGCATTCCACATCAATTCCGTGACGATGAATCGTCGTCACGTGGCGTGTACAATCGAGGCGAAGCCGGGGACCGTGCGACAGGTCCCCGATTATCAACGCATTCTGCACGGTGGTAACCTGTCGCATCTATTGCATCCTTGGATTACGATTTATACTTGTAATGGGAATTCCACGCGCACCTGTGCAATGTCTCGTGCTACTGATTACTTACAGCACATTACGTGGCAAAAAAATGCGTGCTTAATGGTTTAGCTTTGTGCTTGCTTCAACACATAAAATTTATTTATGTCGAACCAAATTTACAGCAAAAGTTTTGCTTTGTCTTATTTCGAGTCTAGCATTTAATTGTATATTTGCGTGTTAAGGAAATTGGGTAAAAGATTATTAGATATCCGGTCTTTTGAACTTTGACGACCAAAACTTGAGCTACTATAAATTATCGTGACTTATTAGTAATAACCAATTGAAAGTCTAACCTGTTCATTAAATGTCATTACGGTTAGTTTTTAAACTTGTTATCATATTAAATAAAGATTATAAGGAGTTAAGAGTATCTGAACATGGATATCCGTACAAACGTAAAGGTAGTAATTAAGTCTTATGCATGAAAGGATTGGTTTTTAATATGTTGCGTAAAGAAACATTTTTTAAGTCATTCGCCAGCTGCATGCTCGACGTCAAAAGCCAAGAGTAAACGATATGGCGAAATAAATACTGATCGACCCATCCTCATGACTCGTGACCGGTCGGGTGCCTTACTTGACAGCACGAAGATATGCTCTATTGCACCATTGGATTCGACAGGTGCACATCACGCATAAATTTGTACTCCATGCATTTACCGTAAACTGTAATTATCTCCTGTGAATTTTCATGCTTCGAAAGGTCTATGTCGGCAATATCCAGTATCAAGAATAATATCTATATTATGAGTAGCAATATCTAATTCAACATATAAAGGGTTAAAATGTTATCCTACATGTTTGTTTACAAATGTTTAATACGTTGTAGATGTTAAGTATTTAGCATACCTACTTCTGATATCGTAAAATGTTTGTATTTAAATATGTATAATTCAAATTATCCGACATCTAACGCTGCTTTTATTCAGATCCATAAAAAATAATGAAATGAATTATAAATTTCATGATTTTACCAGAATCCTAAGTTATTAATTATTAACCTAAGTTATAAATTATATTAAATAATTAACCGATGAAATATATATACATATATTTTTCTTATACTCACTATCTGCCAAATTATTAGTGGCACATAAAACTAAAACAATTTCGGGTTAGCGGTTTCGCATCCAACCGTCTTAAGAATTGGTCTGGTTATGGAATTAAATCAATGTGAATTGTTAATAACATTTGACTTTGTAATGATGAATCGTGGCGGGTGGCCTCCCTTCGGGCTTCTACTTACTAATATATTACTCTTTCTCAGGAAAATAATTACAGCTATTATCCTTTTATTAAGGTTTCAATGTGTTCAGGAATAAAAAAGAGATGTTTCGTGAAATAATATAAGTATGTAGTTATTCATCAAAATATTTTAAATATAATATCAACGGTAACTCGTCAACGTGCGGTGTTGGGCGTTGGCAAGGCTTGAGTAGGTTTGAGTATAAGCTCATCACAGCTCCTTTGTGAACATGCTCTATTGGCAAATTAATTCTCTGTTAGCTTTTAAACGACTAAGCTCTTTGAGCAAGCCCGTAATCGGCGCTTTGAAGTTGTTCTGGAAATTCTGAAATTCATCCACTGTTAACATCGAAGCTGCTGCTTTAATTAGTCGACAGGTGATGCATAAACATAACTTTATTTGGAACTTGTGATAGTTAACACTGACTGCAGCGCTCATATATTAGATCGAGTCAGCGTTCCGGGAGGCGGCACTAAACTGCAGCTTATTTCTGTAGACTGAAGATGCGCCAACAATTCAATGATATATAGTATTTTTTAGGATCTGTCTGCATCTACAAATACACAGACATAATGTCCGCCTCCAGTCTTGTAACGTCGATGTAAATACAGCATTTTTGTTTGCCTGTAATTCATACAGATTTGTACGTACAACACAGGTGTGTACAAGCCGCAAGCGAGTTGCGCCGCGAAATACACAGTAATGTTGTACGACTCAAGGAAACTGTTAAGAGGGACAAACCCATATAACTAGGTTATAGCTTCCATCGACGTGTTTGCTCACAAGTTGTTTTGATTTTAGTACCATGAAAGAAAGTGACATGACTAAGAAAATGCCGATGACTTTAAAATAGCGAATGAAACATCAGTCATTGTTAGGATTAGCCTTAGCTGTAAACCTAAACGTGAAACTTTGTTACTATCAGTTTGAGTTAGATTCAAGTGTTCACTTTTATTTTAGATGCACGTAATTACAAAAAATAATCAACTAAGATGTTTAAGTATTTTAGCGCTACTTGAATTTGTATTGGGGAGTTAATAAATGGTTCTCGATGTTCATTATTCTTATTAGCACAGTATAAACAATTTATTTAACAAAATGCTTCCAATTATATTTAAATGTACTTATATTTTTAGTACCACGTAGTTTATTATCAGAACTATATAATTTATCTATTGTTGTTAGCTGTACAAGTTGTTAAATGTGTAATTGAAAATATGAGTCTATTATGGAACGTCTTGTGGTTTCAGGTTCAAAATGAATTTGAGTAAAGTTTGTTGAGAAAAAGTCCTGAACCAGAAACTGCTGCAAAATATAATTATTATTTAGAAAATTTATGATGGATAATTAGCTTATGAACGTCGCATTGGATAATTTAATTTTTCTCTGTGCCCGGTAATCCGAACAGGTGCTCGTAGCTCGCTCGTCATTTTAATTATTGCAACGTTGCAGTTTAATCCTGCAAGAGAAATAGCAAAAATAATACCTACACACAACAAAGAAGATATTTCCCATTTCTATGGTCATCAATTTTGC
This sequence comes from Phocides pigmalion okeechobee, assembly GCA_018251015.1. Lineage (NCBI taxonomy): Eukaryota > Metazoa > Arthropoda > Insecta > Lepidoptera > Hesperiidae > Phocides > Phocides pigmalion. Next base: position 22,730 of record DWON01000149.1, read on the forward strand.
GTTTTGTAATCGTGCTCAATTTTAATTAGGGATAAACAAATAAAGGTTGATATTTATTTACCCCTAATTGTAAGCAAAATGTGAAAAAATATTTTGATCTTTTTACGCGTGTTTTGATAATTACAATTTTATTTTGTACAAATATACTGTTATACTTCTGTGCGACTTTGTAAGTGGTGACCTGTATGTGGAAAAACGCAACAATTCTTTCAAATTAAGATTCAGTGTGGCGGTATTATCTCTCCCCTAGTAGCCGTGCAAGTCCAACCATCTTGAAAAATATAATAATATAAATAAATATTTTTTCTTATTAAGATTGCTAATGGACTATATATGAAGTTATACATATTAGAAATTATTTTAGATTTTTTATAGACTTAACTCTATCGATGAGTAATACGGGCCATTTATTGGTAATCGGTTAACGTCGTTCAACGGCATTTGCAACATCTGAAGAGCCTGATCAATCGCCGTCTATTTATGATCATCACTTATAGAAATACGTTTTTGGGGTATTAAGGAAACGAAAATCTAGATAAAATGGACTAAATTTACATAGGCTCTAGTACCAAAACACTAAAGCAACGTTTCACACTATCGATGCACAAATAAATAAATACATAAAATTGCCCCGGATCATTTGGTTAGTGTAAATTGAAGGCCAAAGTTCACCGTGAAAGTTGCTTAGAGGAAATGGGATCTGTCCATCGTCTCACTTATATGCTCACGTTTCGGTAGAGTATATTCTCTTCCGTCAAATCGATAATTGAATAAGATAGCTGGGACGGTCGCCTAGCGCCCCATCGGGTCGGAATTGGCATATCCGTTTATCCGTGCCGCGTCTCAAGATGTCGGTTGACATTAGATGTATGGCACTCGTGCCCGAGAACACACTCCTCAACTGACCTGGATTATAAACACGTAGTGCATATCTCGTGCACATCTGTACAATATTTATCCTACTTCTGTGCGAAGGTTTTGTGTTTGTTAAAAGTTCTGTCGTTAGAATAAGTTATATAGCAAATAAGCATTCGCATGTTTGTAATCGCTATGAATTCCTGCAGAAATTTATTTGTACAATAGCGCATTGTACAGATATGTAGGTAGGTATAAAAAATAAAAAAGACAGTCAAATTAATACTACTATCTAAAGTAGAAAAAAAAAACAAGTATTTTCGCATACGAGGTAAATATTTAACTTCCTATCAGATCGGACAAGCAGTCTCCTGGAAACTCAATGGACTACTAGCCTTTGTAACATAATTTGTAAATGATAAATATTTGCAATGACCCTATTTTCTCTCGATAATAGGCACACTTTTAAACTTAATATGACTTATATATGTATAAATGACCAAAAGTGAGTTGATCACAATATACTAACGATATTTTTTACATAATATCCACATTCCACATAATATCATGTTTTAATTATGGCAGTCGTCAGTCTAACTTCATTAAAATAAGTTCCTAAGTTGACTACTTCCTAATGTTAATACAATATAATTAATACCTGTACCGATAACAGGTAAACATATTGAGTACTTGAACTAAGTTGTGCAATCTAAAGAAGTAAAATTTAATCATAATATACTTATAATGTCAATACTAAATGTATTTAGAACACGCTTTTAGTCTTGTGGGCTCAACTGATGCAACTGGTTATTCGTCAGTCGAAATAAATCCTAATAAACCCTAGTTGAAGCATATCAAGTATTGTAACGTTGAACAATAAGCTACGAATCTCGCAAAGCAGTTACGGTCCGCTACCCGTTTGTTTGTTAAAACGTTGATTCAATCAATGGCGATGGGCGCGGGCGTCGGTCGCACAACAATCGCACTGGCCAATTCCCCTCATTGTGTACTGTGTCTGTCCACTCGCCACAATTACGCATGTACTTCCTATGCGTGACCCCAAGTACGACGCATCTGTGGTCGATGTTTATTGTTATTTTTGCCGTGCGTTATGAGGATGCGTCTTAAAATAGTTGCGTGAAGTCGAGCAGCTGTAATGAAGACTCTCACGCTTACAACTCGGCGATTCTCAATTGTTGTTTTTAAACAGATCTAAAGACAAATGATTTGTAAATTTTGTATAGCAAGTTCATTAAATGCAGATGTATCATGTTTGTCTCTATACATTATATGCGGTTTGATAATAGGCTAGGGCCCTTTTTTATATCCCACTGTTTGGCATAGGTTTCTCTGATACATATTACCTATAAGAAATTGTTCTTGAAACTTAATCTAGCGTGTAAACATTTCAGAATAAATATTTTCTCTTGTCGCAGTTTATAGATTCTGTGTATGCTCTATTAAACACGTAGTCAGCGAAATAACTAATCTTTAATGATATTTCGTCTCCCCTACAATTTATCTTAATAAAATTGCAATTCCCCGAGGATATTCGAAAACGAGGATTGACTTGCCCTTACTCATTTGTTATTGGTTCTGTGATGTGTATTTCGCTTGTACATAATACAGTCATTATATAACGAGGTGCTGTGGTTCAATCTAAGTCGTAATTGGCGTTGTTTTAGAGATTTAGAGTTTTCAAGATTTTTTTACCATTTTTAATCATTATAAGATTTCTTACAAAAAAAATATATTCTTAATTCTTCCCTTTCCAGCACCTCTCAATAAATCAAATTTTGTACAGTTAGTACTATTTATAAAGATACTAAGGATAATCTACGCTTTACTAATTTGTTTCTGCACCCGTGCCAAACTTACGTTCTTTATAACTTACACGCGTATAACTTACAAGTTTGTTTAAAATTTATATGGTTTTTAAGTTAGGTTATGGCATTGCTTGTCGTTTGTTTTAGTTGCATGTCATACATGTTAAGTTAATTTATTTAGGGGTAACCAACAAGTGTTTGAACGGAATATACCTATTAACAAATTCAAATAACGATCAATTGTAAATTACTTGTGGGAGCTGAAGTGGGCAGTTTGTTGACCAGTTTTATGTTCGTTCCCATGTTATAGAGTATGTGGTTTACTTTCATAAGTTTGTGTACATTGTAATAACAATATCGGTGTAAGCAAGTAACATACATATTTAACAAATATTGTGGTTTCTTTAGTAACTAAAGAGATACATAAAATTACATAAATTTTACGCGGAAGTGTTTAGCTTAGCTTTAAAGTCACTTTGGAATATTTTTAGTAATTTTGAAGATTAGGTCGTAAAATTTGTATTTTTGAAAATTAACTCGTAAAAAAACGTTTTGTATTTTTCATTTGGGTCTTACAATTTAAAATAGTTATTTTTCAAACCACACCATCTATTACGGTTCTGAAGTTAAAGGTCGTACTTTCTACTGTCTTAAAATTACCCTTTAGAAATCAAAGTTCATACGTGATGAAGACGTGAGTACAGTGGGTCGTGAGTCGTGTGATGCGCGAAGATCTTTCATCTCATACAATTAGATCCGACAGTTGTTAATGTAAACATGAGTCGTGAGTGAATGCAATTGCTCAGAGACCTTTCTTTCTACGGACAACGAACTAGGAGAGATATGTTTATTATTTAATATTGGGTGCTGTACTACTATATACTATATTACTGGTACTAACAGTGATGGTCTAGTAAATAAGATTCTGGCCTCTTACACGAAGGTCCGGGATTTGAATCCCTGGAAGCACAGAAGTGCTTTTAAATAATGTAGAAACGTTATTTTAAAATAGAAATTAATGATAACTTGAAAGTTTTAATGTTAAAAGTAAACCTCGTGTGAACACCTAAAATGCTTGAAAGGTTTTTATAAAGTTGTCAAAAGTGCAATTCTCCCAATCTTCATTTGGCTAGTGTGGTAAACTATAGCCTTATCCGTCTCGTGCTGAGAGAAGACTTGGGAAGGAGTGGGACAGTAATGGGTTAGTGATAGCTAATACAGAGATAAGAATACGCTCTTAAATAAGCAAAGAGTGCAAGAGTGTGCAACAAAGTATACGAACAGCTGAACTGTTGTACGATTTATCTTGACATGCGTTAGTTTACTTACAATGCCAAGTGTTATTTAATTATAACATGTAGAAAAGTTGAAATAGAGCTCAAGATTCTCACTTAAACAAACAGTCTTTTTGTATCACATGCCAACAATGTATATGAACAATGAATGGTTTATATTTACACCTATTCCACAGGATTGCTCAACTCGTGCTAGGACGTAAAATATTTTTTTGTATTTCTGTTAGAGAGGTATGACTGCGGAGTCCACTAAGAAGTGAGGCAATCATCTTAGTCCCCAGGAGTAGTAACTTATCTACATAAGACTTCAGAAGGGATTACATTCCAGTTTGCATTTATAGATGGATATTCACGGCCTGTAGCGGCTATTTAATATCAGATTGCCTGCACCGTCGACTTTTAACATGTTAAACGGTCTAATAATATATTTCTATAAAGTTAACGATTAAAAAAAGTGTGAGGAAGTTAGAAAGTGCATTTTGCTGTATAACCGAATTGATATCTCATTTGTCATTGCACTTTTGGCCGGTCGAGAAATTAATTCGGAACCCTGAATGGCATGCCTGTATGTTATGCATTGCGTCACAATGAACATTTTGGTTCGTCTGACAGAATCTCTAGTCAGGCATTAATAAATGATCGGTGTAACGAGTAGTTTATAACGCGCTTTCACTCTGATTGTGTCTTAATTGCAGTAATTTGCCTTGACCAAACTGCGCAGCGAAAACTTTTCACGGTTGGTCAAAACACTTATAATAACGTGGTCAAAGAACATGATATGAACTGGATGAGCTTATACAGTATTGTGTATAAGTGTAAATCACAGTGAAATTAAACCGCTAGGTTTAAAATACCACGTACACTTTGTCACCGTTTATTCTGCACAGTTATTCATCGTAAGAAACTTCGTTGTGATCCGTCTACTTACATTGGCAAGAGTTTTCGGTCTCAAACTACGCATATTACGTGCAAGAGAGTAAAGTAGACAAAATAAAATAAGTTTCGCGTGATGCGGTAACAAACATCTAGAAAAAAAATCCAACAATTGTAAATTTGCTTCAGTAACAATAATTAGGGTAATATTTTCAAAAACATGTTCAATAAACAAACACGGCAGATTTAGAATTTCATTATAATATGTGAAAAATAATAAAGTTTATATTCAATATACAATTATATAATGTATAACCCCAAGTCTAACGCTTTGGCCTCTGTGATTGTTAGCATGTTTATAAAGAAATACGTATCACAATGTAACCATTGTTCTTGTACTTGCAAATTTTATTGTAAATTAAAACCATTGAGAACGAGCCAAATAATCTAACGTTTTCGATATATATTACTCTTCTAATTTCACAGTTCATTTTTACAAACGTTTCATTCCATTCACCATTTCCTACTATAAATAGGTCAGTATAATTACAGTTGTACATGCGATGTAGAATTAGTATTTTCAGTGTTGTAGGTTGTATTGAGGAGGTTAGTAGAGTTGAGAAGCTACCGCTTCCCGAGTCGTGCCATGCGGTTGTGACTACACTTCATACCGCATTGTTTGGTATTGCAATGCCAGCTTGAGGACCCTCAGCAACCCCGATTGACGTTTGCGTACTCGGTCTCCCTCAGCCTTGTAATTAACTGTGTGTAAGAAGGTTATGAGAATTCAAGAGGGTGTACGAATGTACGCGGAACTAGCTGTTTTGTACCTTTTGTGTGTCTCATTTGCATATACGCCTTACGACATTTGGGTGTGTAACCCTTCAAAATTCACCTATTATACACGTCCCTGCAATTTTTCTTTTTATTTAAACAGTTCCCTAACGGCGCATTGATTAACATCAACAAATTAAACTACCATCTACAGCGGTTACGTAAATTACGTAACTAAAACGACAGCGTGCTCTGTGGTTTCTGGAGCTCTCATACTCTTCATAATTATCTTTTCTTTGATACTTAACGTTATAGTGTTTATTTACTCGTGTGCGGTTCAAGAAATATATTTCAAGTAGGACATCTTTACCGCGAGATGTGTCGGCGTAAGGTCACAGAGGGCACACACGTATGCTAGAGAATACTTACGATCGAAACGTCGTTTTCAAGTCTAATTATAGACAGTACATCTGACGTGTTTTTTGTTCGCTCTACGTTGCACTACGTAGCACTGAAGTACTTTGAACCTAATATTTCGTCAGCCCCACCTCCAAATTGTACGTTTGTAATACGTAAGCATCATGCAATCTATCTGCCAAGCCGCTCTTACATCTGATATTTACGTTAAACGCGATAAAGCTGCATGCGTAAACGTTTACAAATTGCAAGTGATATATCATGGAATGTGTTTTATTGCGTATGTAATTTATTAGACGTATAATGTGAAATTAAGGAGAGATGTTGGAGGTTTTATTAAGATTTAGTACACGCCGGGCGTGAGATGCAGTTGTAGACTACACCCTAGGGAAATATGGGGTGACCATAAGTTGATTGCGACTACGTTATTTATGTACCTAACTATTACACAAAGGGTCATTGTCACACGAAACTTTAGTCAAGTTTAGGATCAGGGGTTGAACGTAGCAATATTATGTTGATTGTGTTGTCGCAACCTTATTTTTTTAACTGTGTGAAAAGAATAGCAAATGAGCATGCAGACAATTTTATATTAACTAGTCGTTACAGTTTGTTAACATCCACATACAAGCTCAAGTAGGACAGAAGTGTCACCTGGGGTCATATGTAGATGGATCGCTATTCCTGAGAACTTGGATGGTTGTTTCGCCTTCTATATGTATTCGGAAACCGCGTATCTTTTACTGAAACATAACAATTGTTTCACGGAATAATCTGCAGCGCAGGGCAGCGATAGACCTCCCTACAGGAACTATATTTCTACAATCTATTCAACATTACCTGAATAAATATTAACATAAGAAATTAGTAATATGTATGGAAGTAGAAATAAATCAAATGGGAATATATGTATGCAGTGAATCATACGATGACTGAGTATGATGGCAAATTAATAACTTCGAGAAACTGGGTTACGATATTATAATAATTTTACACTCGTTTATTTTTGTTCTGCATAGCCAGAGTAGCGATTAATGTCCGACTCACTTACTCCCATTGTTTAGGTGTTTAATAGCTATTTCCTCTAACGTAATGATACCGAATTTTCGTTTTAGCATGTGTATTTATAACTTTTCGTAATTTTGGAATTTTGACTTATATATACTAGCTTCAATATGAGTCATAACCTTAAATGCCTGCCAACATTCGAATTGCAACATTGCATAAAAAGTCTGTTGTCTTCTCTATAATTATTTTTCGTTATTGCTGAGTTCTAATAACTTGATAATTGATAGCCTGTAACGAGACCTACTGGTATTTTGTGTACAAAGTTTGAAGAAGATTAAATCAGTCGTTTTAGTGTAAAGTACAAAAAAGTATACCAAAGGACAACTTTTCTGTTTTATACAATAGTAAAGATACACAAGTATTAGAGAGCAGTGCTGCTGTGTTCTGGTTAGAATGCCATGTTAGATTAACTCTTTATAGGCAACAAAACAGATTCAGTTTTTTAAACGCTTTTATTAGCTTGGGTTGTATGTATGTATGAATCTTTGAACATAATTTCCACCAATTTCCAGATGTCTGATTAATTTGAAACTTTGTACAAGTATCAAAACTATAAAAAGTATAAATAAAAAAAAGGAATTTTGATGTAAAGTAAGCGTGGGGTGCTTTTTCAGTGATCTATTGAAACCATGCTCCCCACGCTTTTTATAAAGATAAAGAGAATGTTTCGTATTTGTGTGTTGTTTGTTGTAGTTGATTGTATGTACCTACATTTCTAATTCACGGGTACGTTTAATATTAACGGTGTCTGATGTTCGTGTCGTGCGTTGACTATTCGGCCGATTTGCCCGCCAATTATTTTATTCCACATACGATGGTTGAATGGCTGAACGCGTTTGCGGTCACGCCAGATGGAATTTTTGGAACCGTACAAAAATGTATTTAAGTACGGTTGATTTTTGTGACACATTTATTTTTCTAAGTGCCAATATTATGGTTGATATTTATAAAAAAGTATAAGTAGCCGGCACGGATAAAGCACTATTCCGGAATGGAATGTTTCTATATATGTACATATACAAACATAAGGTGATCCTCAAATTAGTCGTCAGAGGCAGCAACGCATCGATGGTCGGATTTAGGTAGATCTCTTCTATATGGAGTTGTTTGAAAATGTCAATTTTTGACAATGATCAGGTAAAATCAAATAGGCTACATGTTTATTACTGCTTTGAAATAAATTAAACGAAACAAAAAAGAAAAAGACCTGATTATAACAACAATGTTAAACGTAACAGTCACCATTTAAAATTATTCTTAAAAGTACATTCTTTTACTCATCGAAAATGGGTCAATTTTTGCACCCTATTTAATAGCTGTATTCGATCCGTAACGTAAAAAATCACCCAATTTGTTAGGTAGTAGTAAGTGTCAATCAATCATGTTAAATAATTAAAATTGGAGTCTTCAAAGGGACTTTAGAATACGTATAACTTATCATAAATCTATTCATCCGATTAGTAGTTAGGAGGTGACATATGGATAAACATATGTACTTACATAGGTACATGTATGTATGTTTAGTAGTACTAGTATGTAGTCGGGTGAATAAAAGTGATCGGTCTCACGGTAGTTAACATTCGTATTTCAGCATATCAACACTGTTCCTGTAAGTGCGTACCTAATGCATTTAGAATGAAAGAAATCATTAAATTTTATTACTAATACTTTTTGGGTAACAGCTAAGTTATTCAATTACCTAGATCCAAAGCAGCAATAAAAATTTGCGGGCAATCCAATTCAATTTTCTCTTTGCTAAATAAATTTTACTTTTCCAGACCAACTTTGTTTGTATGTAGGCTACTTATTTGCATTTAATATGAATTGTAAGTTATGTAAACGATTGTATTATCCAGTTCTATCTATATATTAATACGTAAAAAGAAAACGTTGTCCCATTTTTAAGCATCTTGCGCGGCCGGAGGATTGTGAGATTTGGTCCTGACTAGCTGACTAAGTAGTGTTTCCACACGTCTTTGTAAAATAACGTTGTCTTTCTAGACAACATTTAAGTTCCATATGTTTGAACATAAATGTTTTATTTCATAATATTAACACCAAACACAAACAACCCCACAGTCATGATGTCGCCAAAATAATTTCAACATGTTAGACCGACGCAATGAGTTTCGAACTGTGAATTTTGTGTGATTTCATGTCTTTTTCAGTAGTGTCTGAAGTTTATGTCTAGGTTTGGTTACGAGATATTAATTGTTGTCGCATTTCGACCATTGCGCGATCGCCAGTAAACGTCTGGATTTGTATTATACTTTTATATACAATACTATACATAGATTGTGATAGCACAGAAATGGTCAGAGTTATGGGGACCTTATAAGCTGGACGAAGATTTAGGGTAACATGTGTAGTAAGATCGAGGTAGTTTAAAATATAATGTATAACTCATCGACTGTGTAAACGATATAAAACTTCGGGTTTCCATCTATTGACCTACCACGTAAAAAATTCTCGAATGACGATCATTACGCCACGGTAAATTTTGTAAATTTTTGACGCTTTCTCGGTAGTACTTACTACGATCAGTTGCGACTGTATAAGGTTTCCTGTTGTAGTTTGATGCAGTATTCGTTTTGATCACGTTACATTATAATAGTTTGTTTGAACATTGAACCGAATTATTAAGTTCGTTGTTTTGAGAGGATTTCGTTAACTACTAATGGAAGGAGCATGGCAATGCTCTGGAATAATTTCGTATATTGCAATTAGAAATGTAACCAGCGCGAAGCTAATCAAATAACCCGTAACAATGCAATCGTGACCAGCTCTCGGCTCGCTACTCGATCCGCTCTCGCCACAATCCTGCCCGCGGCGAAATTGCACTTCATTTGTCTATATGCCGACGCTTCTGAGCCTGACCCCTGCAACATTCTCACGCCTCCGCAAACGGGGCCTAGAGCTCTTATATTGAATACGCGAAATGTTAGCGCTACTATACTGCTATACATTTGCTCGGAACCAATGCCTGCCTGCCAGTTACGGTAGACTTTTTCATTCCGATTCTGTTTGTGTTTTTAGCAATAAAACAAAACAGTAACCAAAGGCTATCGTTGTCCTCATCTTTTATTTTTGTACGGCAATGCTTGCACCTATGACCTATACGTTAGGGTTTGAAGAGTAATCATATGTTTCATGAAGCGTATTAATTTAGTCTTCAAGGGTGCTCCAGGATATATTAGGTACACTGCATGCTCTTTTCCTACTTCCTACACAAAAATTGAAGGTACCTGAGGTTACTAATAAATGATAATAGTAGCCTTGTTAAAAATAAAACATAATTCTTCTTTCATTTAATTCTTGTTCTTTAAAGGTGGTAGAGCCGTTAGAGCTCATCCGGGGCGGCACCACCGTCACCCTCATAACCCGCCGTAAAGCAACATGCGTGAGGTGTGGTTGCCGGATACACATTATTGGAGGCGACCATCATAGTCCTCAAGAGTAGGAACGCATCCGCGTCCATCCTTAAATATAACTTCTGTTCTATTTGAGATTGGACGTGGTCGTCCATGGGCGGCAGTGACCACTTAATATCAGGTGGCCTGCATGCCCGTTTCTTATTTTTTCATAATTAAAAAAAAAAATGAGGCATAGATTTGAAGTTGTTGTGACCTCGTTGTAACCATTGTTGTAACCATAGATATCCACATAAAACGTCAACAGGACTGGTGGTTATGGAACAAGCCTGATCTAATTATAGTTTTACCATCTGTCTGCACATACATACATTTATGTATGTTATACGTATACGAGTTAACGAGTAAACGAGTCTCTTTCCTCAAATGATATACATTTTGTGTCGGTGGTAATTTATTGACGTTCAAAAAGAATGTTTTCGAGAATCTACACCAAATTATTTGTTTTATCCGTCCATCCCCAAAAACGATTGAAATCACAGATGTTCATAAAGCAAACGATAAACAAGTATCTGGTACGTTCAGCCAAACATTTGTTTGGGAAATTGAAGTAGACCGGTTGACGCTAAATTCCTAACAGACGGCGTGTAGTGAGCTCATTTGCAATTCGCATTTCAAATTTCGAAAGCATCATTGTAGATGTCCGGTCGGAATTCGGGTTATTAAACGCAGTGCTCCAAGCGTCAAAGTGGTAAAGTGCAGCTCGCGAGCGGCTATTTACAAAGTTGGATAGGATTGTTACAACATATACGAGGGTTATGAATATATTTGCTACCAGCGATGAGTTATAGTTTGTTTCAATTCAATTGTTATCGTGGAAATGAACAGTTCGCTTAGAATGAGTTAGCGTACTTGCAACCGACAGTCTATATAGACTGCTTTACTTTTACATTATAGTTGATTTGGTTGTATGAATTGCTATGCGTGCCCTTTGAAACCATAAATTGTAACTCCTTCGCACATTTGATAGAAAAGTGAGACAATATATATACCGCCATTTCGACCATCCACAATCGTCATTAATCTTACATATAAATTTTGATTGGTGGTACATATTTAATCTTAGTTCACAAATACGTTACTAGAAGCGTTTCTTGTAGATGTAAGTAAAAACTTTTCAGTTACGAATTTTGTTATTGTATTAAACTGTAAGCAGTAATTATTACAACTAACGTGTATTTATACATTTAATAATTGTGATTTTTTTATTTAATTGCCTTAAAATATTTCATTCTAAAGTTTATGTTAAATCAAAGGCTAGCGTGGTGAATTATGAACTCATATTTCATATTTTTAAAAGCGTCACAATTGTGATTTTTTTTTCAATGTGACATTGAATCATTATATTACGAACATAATGATTAAAAAATACGCTTTTTCTTTATAACAACAAGCAACAATTGAAAGTGATGAGATGATGAATATGTAATTACCTATTATTATTTCTTTTTTTTATTGTGAAAGAGTAAGAAACGGGCTTGCAGGCCACCTGATGTTAAGTGATCACTGCACCCCAGAGACAACCACGTCCAATCTCAAATAGAACGGAAGTTCTATTTAAGGATGGACGCGGATGCGTTCCTAATCTTGAGGATTAAGATTGTCGCCTCCAATAATGTGTATCCAACAACCACATCTCCCCAACCGAAACACAATACATGAAAAACATGTTGCTTACGGCGGGTTATGAGGGTGGCGGTGGTGCCGCCCCGGGCGAGCTCTAACGGCTCTACCATCTTTAAGAAGTTACTAACTTACAATCAGATTACATTGGATTACATCAAACGAAGAAACAATATTTAGAGGTTTAACGAAATGTAAAATTAAACTTTAGTGTTGAATTTATTTTAATATTAAGGAACACGCGATGAATGTTATCCTGACCCAAACGGAAGCGTTAAATCATCGCTTGGATAACCTTCTTTGATCCCTATGTATTTTACATTTAAGTAGTTAATCTTGTAGTAATACTGTTTGCTATAACCGCGTATAATTTCGGTCTATGTTCTACGTAACGACTTTTGTAAATTCAGCTATTTGAAAAATTCGTAAAGCTTGTTTTTCAACTATTTATGAAATTCTAGTGTATGTATTAGATACTCGTACATTAGTGTAATATTAAATTAGTGCTTTAGATCTCAGAAAATGATCTCACAGACTTTTTTATGGACTTGCGAATGAATTATATTTTTATGTCCCTTCTCTTTTTAATTTGAAACATCTATTGGCGCGCTTTCACGCTACCGTATAATGTGGTCTGACGGCAAAAGACATAAAGCGATGTTACGCAGTTAGTCCTTTATTTACTTATCTGTATATATTATATATTGAAAGAATATTACGGAAAATACATCTTCTTTATTAAGAATATTGGTCTGTTATTATTTTACGTTATACTTAATATAGTCTTTTTATTTTTTCTTCCATTATCTAATAACTTTGAAGTTGCATCTCTGTCACCAATCTCGTGACGACCACATTTTTTATCCGCTGGCATTATTATTTTAATATTAAACTCTATATTACATCCCACAACTAAACTAAAGGTAAAATTACAATTTAACGACAACTTCTATGAGGTTAAAGAATAGTAAATAATTTTCTTTTAAATATGAATTATATACTCGAAAATCGTTATTATTCATCCGAGGCGGTCGTATAAATAGTTTGATTGTGTACACTGTGCCTTATGAAAGTAACAACTTTAACTAAGGGTTCGGACCGATTTCAATCAAACATATTTAGTCAACAAACATGTTAACCTTTGGGAAGTCTAAATAGCGTACAAATGGAGAACTCGGTTAAATGAGTTAAGTTAGCGTTGTTCCTTAATCTTATTCCGTAAGTTAACGTTTTATCGCACGCGTAGCTTATATTTCAATTGGTTATCTTAATCTTGTGTATTATTGTAACATTTTACCGTGATTTCGCTTACATAGCAGTTGATATTAGGTACGACACATAAAGATAAATCACGTGACACATATTTTTAATCTATATGCATTTAAAGAAGTATTTAATTAATTATTGGAGGCGACAATCTTAGTCCTCAAGATTGGGAAGGCATCCGTGTCCATCCTTAAATAGAACTTCTGTTCTATTTGAGATTCGACGTGGTTGTCCATGGGTTGCTGTGACGGCTTAACATCAGGTGGCCTGCATGCCAGTTTCTTACTCTTTCATAATAAAAAAAATAAAATAAAAAAATCATGCAAATGTTTATCATTCTTTTTTATCCCCTTAAATGAGGCACTTTAAAATTTTATATCTAATCCAATCCAAAATTTCAGGAATCTAGGTTCAGCGGTTTCGGCTATTCTTTACTATGTTACATAACTAATTTACATAAAAGACTTATAAGAATGCAGCTCGCTGTAAGTGCTGTCTGTAAGCAGTACTGCCTATAGGCTGGTTCATCAACTTTTTATGAGCTGGATATTTCGGTATATCATGAAATTGAAACTGTACTTCGTAAAGGGACAGGTAGTAATTATTAACTAAACTTAACAAGCTCACTATAAATTATATGTTAACACTAGTATGTTTCAGTTCTCTATGAAGTTCTAAAAGGTATGTGAATACCAATCTGCTCTAGGTCATAGTGATGGACTATTCTAATATTTTTTATTCTGAGAGGAGACACGTAGCCACCAAGGAGACAGTAATTGGTTTATGGCGACTTCTTTTATTCCCTTTATTAGGCAGAGTATAAAGAGGAGGGTCTCTGTGTATATGCCACAGATTGTTTAGGTTACACTTTTATTATGATTAGTCTTAAGGTATTTCATATTGTGCTTATATTTAAATTAATTCTTCAGGCATATTTTTTGCTACTTTTCTACGTTGAAAAAGTATCATTTGATGGTAAAATGGGGTCTGCAGCCCATGGACGACCACGTCCAACATCAAATAGGCGTAAAGCTTTACCTGATGTTGTGCACAGAAGTGGTTCTACTCCTGAGGACTGAGATGGTCGCTTTGCTTGTAACTGTAGACGGTAACCGAACTGCTCCAACCGAAACAAGAACTGCGTTATGACGGATTGTGAGGACGGCGGTGGTGTCACCGCGGTCGGACTGTAGTACCTTGAAAACGCTTTAAACATAAAGTTATTCTAAACTAAATCCCCATATGTAACAGAAATGTTCACAAATAGCTAGAAGTGGAGTAATAAATACTTTCCGCATTCTCACCACGTACTGCGATATACCTTACAAGTTTATTCACTTAGTCGCTTTAAAACTTTATCTCTATGCTTCATATAGTTATATTGAATTTAAACATTGCATTAACACTTTCTTTGCTGTGTACATAACTGTTGTGTATAACGCGGCGTAATGCCCTTGCGGTTTGTACACCTGTCGTGTTTACAACTCTGTATGGATTTCGGTCGAAAGTTTTGTGTTCACGACGGTGTTACGGACTGGGGGCGGACATTACGTCTGTGTATTCGTAGATGATACAAAGATGTTAAAAATACGATATTTCAGTTAATGAATAACCTTCAGTCTAGAGAAATAAGCTTCAGTTTAGTGCCGCCTCCCGCAACGCTGACCCGATCTAATATATGAGCGCCGCTGTCCAAGTTTTAAGTAAGGAAAAATTTAGTTAGTGTATGTATATGTCGGAGCGAAACGCATATTTAAGACAACGCGTTGCCGGAAATGTTGTTTTTATAAGTAGTTTTTTAGCCAAATCTAGAAATGTTAAAAATGTTTTACCGATTGTAAAAAGTTATGTACCGCCTCCCAATTTTATTATAAAAGTTCGAGCGCCCGCAGGTAGTTATCATTCTCGCTCAAGCCGTCGCATAGTTTGATCTCTCTATAACAACGTTACGCTGCCCAAGCAATATACGAAGATAATTAAATATTTTTGAAGTTTTCTTTGGAATATTTGAACATGAGTCGTCAAGTCAACAATTGTGACGTCAGATGGACTTTCATCACACCTTCTCTCCGAAATATATAAAAGAGGAAGGTGACTAACAGGCCCGGAGAACTACGCATCAGTAAACCTACTCGTAGTAAACCAGTAAACCTAGAATTCCTAAATTGTACAGATACATTTTTTATTCAGCCCAAGTGAGCACTAAAATAAAATCTTGGAAATTGTATCCTTAGGGGAATAAAAACGGGGTTGTAAGATTACATGAAATTTCATAATATCGACTTTTGCGAGAGCAAAGGTACGGGTAAAAGCTAGCATTATAATAATAAAGTTGACGAAATATAACGATAAGCTTAAGATTAATGTAAGAAAGATAAGATCAAGTGCCAACTATAAACCAAGAGGTGGGAGAACTATAGCTCGACCGGGGAGATACCACTGCCGCCCTCATAATCCACCATAAAGCATTACTTGTATTTCGGTTGGAGAGGTGCGATTGCTGGCAACACTTTGAAGCGAGGTGACATGTTGGTTATGCTAACTATGATTGAAGGGATACTGGCCACAGAAGTAAACTCAGCTTTAATTTCTGATATGATATGAGAAAATTTTAATTCAAAATCCCGACCGAGTTACTGATCTGTGAACGAATGGGTTGATATATGACAGTTCTGTTCTTACAGAATAAACTTTATCTATACGTCAATTTGTAACTTTCGTATCAAAGAAACGAACAAATAAAGAAATTGATAAATCTTCATAATATATATTCCAACTATCATAATCATATATATTTTTACTATTTTTAAAACTGAAATATATGTACATTGACATTGACGACTTTTCTAGTATTGCAAATGCCCATGGATAGAAAAGTCGTCAATGAATAGAACTAGTATAACAAGTGATAGTTTTATTACGTACCGGTTACTCACGATTAACTATTTTTTATTTTTGATTGCCGATATTTTGAACCTGCGGTGGTGGGAGAAACTGTTGACAGATGCTAATGGTAGCTTATTCGATATACCCCACGTCTAGTTTGTTTTTCTTTTTGGGTTTCATATCACGACACATTACAATAACTGTATATTTACGCACTGAACTTTGCACTATTTGTGACTTACATAAACTAACCACTGGATTCCACGTTTGTGCTAACTTAAAACCATGGTTTTAAAATACATAAATTCCATGATAACACTAGTTTAAAATCAAATACATAGAAGGTTTAAATGGCAATTTTTGTTCTGGGAATACATCGGATGGTATATTATTTAGGTACATGTTAAATCGTCGTATTGTGCATGCAACTCGTTAGTGGACGACCCAAGCCTTCCATCCATACGCCAATTAATATAGATATTCAATTTAATACCTGTATTAATTTGGAGATATCCTGGTCAGTAATATCGATCAAGTCTACGTAAGGGATTTATTGTTAATCAAGCTTGGAGCTTGGTGATAATAGATCTTCCTAACGTTATCGTATACCATGATTTAGAGTAACAGCTATACTCATACGTATAATGTTGATCATATGATTTACTACGCCTTGTGGTCTTCGTCCTGGTTTAGATTAGGTAGATATGATGATATTATTAGGATTCTTGTAAAAGTGTGTAAGTCACCTTAAGTCATCGATGCAACCTAAAGACATTCACATTCGTCGTAAATATATGTGTTTATTCTTCTAAGACAGTTCCTTCGCTTATAAGTGCACTCGAAAACTATATCTTTTCACCGAAGCACTTTGCTTCACAGCGGAGTAAAAGTATATGGGTGGTACATCAACAATTGCATCATGATTCTACCTCGTATTCAATCAACCGATCTTACCTGAGTCTATTTCATCCCTATCCATTTGCTTATAGGTGGAGCGTCTTTTACTAAGTTAGTTACTTCGTTCGTAACATGTACAGTAAAGTATTTTTATATTAATGAAACGAAAAAAATTTATGTATGAATTGCATTAGATATTAACAAATATTAAAAATGCAGTAAAATCTAGAGTTGTGGTACAATTGTTTAACTGATACTGCCCTCATAATAAACCGTTAAAAAACTCTTGTATTTCTGACGAAAACGTGCGATGGCTGTTTATACTTTTACGCGGTGTAATCGTTTAAGTCCTTAGGAGTAGGAATCTACATATGATCTAAAGTAGTATTTTAGTTCTGTTTGAGATAATATGTGAGTGTCATAGGGCTGCAAGCTCCATTTAATATCAAGAAGCTTCCACAATTATTTGCTGTTCCTCTAAAAACTAGTACAATATCCTCATCAAAATATTATCTACTTAAATAAATAAAACCTAACTTAAAATTCAAATTGAATTACAATTCCTTTCCGCAAAACTTTGCAAAGTTTTCTTCTTTGCTCTGAGTTCGCGAAATAAGATTAGAAGTCTCTAATGAAGTTGAATATAAAATTAATTAAATTTTATATTAAAATTTAAGGCCGTGTGAGAATTTGATAGCAATATTTGCGTTATTATAAACATTGGCTAGGATGAAGTGTGAGTATATTGTCAATTAAGATTTCAATTATTCCGTATTTATAAAAATTATTTCCGTCTAAGATAAAATATTTTCTAGATGAGGTTACTTTTTATTTTAATAGTTTTAAATAGTTAGATGTAACACTTATATATTTGTGTACACTTCAATTTTTTTGCTGAAAGTATATTCCTAATTCTATTAACACAAAAAGTTACAATATCTCTTTCTTAAAAAATGAGACAGGGTACAATTTTGGTGACTTTTGAATTAAATATCGCACATAGTTAAATAAGAAAGCAAACCAGAATCCTGTTGATATATCATTTTGGAAGGTCCGTCCAAGTATATCCCACTTAAGTACATAGTTTTCATTGTCAGTTATGTGAATAAAGTGTCACCCCCAGTTCGTTTATTTTCATAGTTCACAGAACACACATAATTTCGTTTATATTTTTCTAACACAACTTAAAATACACACACACTTTTTACACTCATAATCCCAATCTAGGATTTCTTGTTTTGAGGGTGTTACGGCATATAAAAGACGATTAAACAAACACTCAGACCCAGAAAAGAATTCAAATTCATCATTTGGTTGTTTGCCTAGCAGGGAATCGAAATTGGCACTCGCTGCGTAGCAGACCAATAAATATTAAATTTTAATTTTGCTTTATTATATACATTACCATATTATAATCATTATATACATTACCGCCAGAACAGAAAGACAAATGAACAAACGATTCCATTTACAGGAGCATTTTTGATGTGAGAAGAGTAGCAAACGAGCATGCAAACCACCTGATATTAAGTAATCGCAGCCCATAGACATCCACGTACAACCACAAACTCGACCGATATCCCATTTGGGCACGAACGTAGATACGTTGCTAATCCTGAGGACTAAGATGGTCGCCTCGCTTCAAAGTGTGGTTGACGATCGCATCTCTCCAACCGAAACACAAGTAATGCTTTACGGCGCATTATGAGGGCGGCGGAGGTACCTCCCCGGACGAACTATAGTTGGTGTAGTAGCATGATGATCATGCTACGGAACCTTAAATTGTTTCGGTCAATTGGCCATAAATACGTAGATGAAAGTTTTAGTTACAAAGTATTATGCAAATCTGCGAAAAGCGTAGTGTAAGCGCGGGGTCTTATAAATATTCATCCGATCAGCGTCACCGAGTGTTTTGTTTAAAGCTAATTTCTGAAATACGGTCAGATGCTATTGACCTGGACTGTTAGCTTCGACATCATAAATATCTAAAGGATCATTATAATTATTCTATCTATCTATCTACATATAAATATATCTTCTAATTTTCATGTTGAATACAAAGTAGCTAAAGCATGACAATTACACAAGTATATTCAATCAAATGGATTCAGTGTTAACTAGTTTCATGAATAAATTCCTATAGCTATTTAGCTAGCGATTTTAAAAATATTTTTTAGTACAAATGAGCTAAAGTAAAGTAAAAATTTACAAACCTAAGACACCAGTCCTTCGGGATTTTTGAAAGAATTATTATTAATAAATTTACTTTAGTAAGTAGTAAGTATAAATATATTTTGTTTCAGCTCATTTATAATAAAAAATCTTCTCAAAATCGCGTTTAAAGTCGAATTGTAACAAAAAGACGGGTCTTTTAAGTCTATGTCTCTGTCTGTGGGGTAATACTTTGCCGATTTAAAAATGGCCCTTTATATTTAAAATCAAGTTTATTGCAATACTTCTTACATATGTTAGATGAAAATTTTAATTTTGCTTTAGTTAGTATTATGAGGTATTTTCAATTTCAAATGTATATTTCTTTTCACTATTTATTAACGTTTATTTTTTCTTCATCTCCAGTGATCACGTAGCTTTTGGGGAAATCAAGCTATATGAAACATTATAACGTGATAGAACGTATGTAAGGTACTCGAAAGGCATGAATACTCTAAGATAGTGAAACAATGTACATTTTGATAGGTTTTTCGAAAGCGAAAAATGAATTTGAAAGGTGGTAGAGCCGTTAGAGCTCGCCCGGGGCGGT
>DWON01000150.1:0-42659 GCA_018251015.1 Phocides pigmalion okeechobee
TAAATGTAATTAGTCGATATTTGACTCTCAATGATAAAACTATATAAAGGGGGTAGCAGATTGTTAAAGAGCATTCTTTTTTTTATTTATTTATTCATTTATTCGAGATACAAGTAGGACGTTACTCTGTCCGTTAAATATAAAAATTATCTTTGCGTTTCATTGTGCAAAACCCCACGACTGTAATATAATATATTTAATAAAGTATAAAGTTTCCTAGGACTACTAACACGCGACAAAGCCCTATACGTATATATATGGCCTAGCGAAAAACATTTAACCTACTTACTGGCAACTTGAAAATCGATATAACTTTTATATATATAGAACGATTGAAATGTAATGATCAGGTTGAGTGAAGCTTGCTATATATTGAAACGAAATAAAACTATTATATATTTTTTTTTTTTTTTGATCTGGAATTATATCATTTTTCTTTTTTTTTTTTTTTTTTTTAAAATTTTTTTTTTAATTTTTATTGTTTTATATAAAATCTGTTACTCGATAAATTACATGTTGTCTACGCCTTTAAATGTAATGGCATTAACAAATTATCTTATTACAATACGAGTTTTTTATTGTATTCATGCTTATTATGTTGGTGTACTATAAATAAATAAATAAATAATTAAATAAATACTTATCATACAAATTTTTGTATTGAATGTGAATCAAAGCCAACCTCTAACTTAGTAATCAGGGTTATTAACCACCAGCATACTCTCTAGTATATAACATACCGAACAACATTTATATTTTATTTAACAATTTGTTGAAATAAATGATAATTAATATCATAATATAAGTAAATGAAAAAAAATCTCAGAGTAAAAAAAATACTTGAATGAATTTAACGAAAACCTGTCAGAACGTATTGCAATATTTCATATACACAATTAAATATTTAATTAAACAGCTAACCAAAATGATACCACTTACAGTTTTATTTTAGCCATGACTCTCATTATACGGTGGGCGCGTCATTAACGAATCCTAATTAAAAATCACACATTCCCCAAACAAAACCGACAACGAACGGCAGTCATAACAATATTTAATTTCAACGCTTAATTATTTTATAAAACCGCTCATTACATGACCTCTATGCCTTATACCATAGTCCAGTAGCCAGATGCAAATTTCGTCAATCATTCCTTTAGACCGATAACGCGATAACTCAAAAAATTCTTCAAAGAAGTATATAATAAAGCCTCGGATAAGTAACGATAGTGTGTTTCTTCTTTTATACGTAATGTTGATGGCCTCCTTAACTCATCTCAACCATGTAACCGCAGCAAACGGTTACGAGGCTGTATGATAAAGCTCTCAGAAGCATTTTACGAGTTATCGTCTGAAACCATTGGTCTTGAAAATCTGTCGCCGACTCGCGGTCTACTAGTACCGAATCTCTTGTTTGTATAGGTACCTACTTTAATAACATCATAATATTATTACCGCTTTTATGGTAGCTATATTCATAAACTTATATGCGTAGGGCCCTCAAGCCCGTCATTATAGATGTAAGTCTTGTTTAGGATAAGATAAACAGGGAATTTACACCCGGCTCTTCATTTTTAAGGCTTTCTCTTTAATTGACAGCATGTACTTAACATACTCAAGTCTCAACGGTGGTGTCGTTAAGCTATCGTAAATGGAGTATAATGTAAACAGGATAAGAGCACATAGTACACTCATACGATGTAGGTACTAAGTTTTAGTCATCGTAAATTTAACTGAAGCTCTTAAGTGCATTTTGTAAGGGACGAACAAAAAAACGTGTTTGAAAAGAGACTTGTTCTAGTAGGCGCATTGGCACCAAAGAGTATTAATGGATTTTTGTACTTCGGTCGCAGACTCAGCAAGGTAATGTTAATCTGACTGCCTATTCGTGGCAGAAGTATTTTTAGTCTATACTAACTGACCCGGCAAACTTCGTAACACCTTACAAATAAAAGACCGACCAAGTGCGAGTCGGACTCGCGCACCGACGGTTCCTTATTAAGTTTATATTTATTAGAAAATTATATGTGATGTAACTAAAAATTTAAGGTTTTAGAATTTATTTCTTTATATGTGCTATAAAACGTTGCTTAATGCCAAATTTCAAGATTCTTTGCTATAATTTTTTGGCTATATAAATTTATATAAATTTATATAAATTTGCTAGGTAGACGAAAACCTGTATGGTTCAATTGGAGTGACATCATTGCTTCAGCCATATCTAAGAAGAAGCAATTCTTAAATTTCGGTAGAAAGTTGATTGCCGGCTCACTACATAATACTTTAGTCCTCAATAGTACAACGCACCTGTGTACGAGGTAGACAATTGCTTGGCTACTCTTCTTCGGAGGACCGGGTGAGACTCATGTCTAACGCTGCACCTTCATACATATGTATGTCTAACGTGAAGCATTTCGATGAAAAGATTGGTTGCCGACTCACTTACATAACATAATTCTCAGTAGTAGCAACGCATCTGTGATCAATTTCTACTTGAATGTTCATGTTGGGACATGTTCTATATAAGGTGATAGATTGCAGATATTCATAGGCCGCAATGGTATAATTTACGTACTTAATGAAATTTAATTTAAAATAAATTTCTGTGGTGTCTATTTTTGTTATGTACAAATACTTTATTTGTTTTTTGTAGTATGACTTCCAAAATAGAATTGATATAGATATAAAGTACATATAAAAAACAAAATTATTGCCTGTAACATTCTCTAACACTCCACCTTGTAAGAAGTTCCAAAATCTTTGGTTAAGTGTAAAGTAAAAAAACTGATCTTTAACAGAAGAAACAAGCTACTTCACGTATATAATGTAGTATGATAATAAACGCCATCTTAAAGTATGAAGTTCTACAGAATAGCAACAATTTATACACACAATCGTGTCTTTATAGACTGCACACAAGACACGTCGCATAAATTACTCGTCACTTTATATTTATGGTTAACTTCTCTTTACCCATGACTATTCTCGTTCTGATATATTCTGTTTCATTTTAATATGTTCACAGAAATTTTGATTTTTTTCCGCTTTCGAAAGTACAGTTGACACAGGAATGCTAGATGTTTACATCAGGAAATGTACCCTGAGTCACATTGTATAAAGTTTGCTTTATTTCTGTAGACAATTCCATCGTTATCTACAATCGGAATTGCCTGGACAGGAGCAGTAAAACATTTGAAGTATGATTTGGTATTCTGTATATAAGCAGTTATTGTAACCCTTTTTATGTCCTACAGTACTTGAACCATAGTCCACCTCACGACTCCAAAGTCGACATCATGTAAAATAAAGGCTCCTTCTAACATCGATCACATCATCCTAAAGTCTTAGATTACCATCTCATATTACGCAAATAAACCGGCGACTTCATCTTTCTGTCTTTAAAAACTTTAATTACCTATTTTGAAGTCATATACAGATACTTAAACTTGTGATGCTCCCGAACTTGCATAGCTTTTAAATGTATCTTATAATTTTCTAAAAACACACAAACAAGTTCAATAGCATATATATCTGGTATGAGACACGACATAACGACTATACAAATCATATACATAGAGTATATTTGCCGAACACTTCCGAGAGACGTTAAAATGGGCTACATTAACGTCACTAAACGTCATCGTGAACGCACTTACAACGCCTAACCAGTTGAACGTTAGCCGTTGCAGTAGAAAATAAACTTGAGAAAGCAGTATTTCCATCATTTCTTGTTTATGTCTAGGAACACACAATCACACACTATCGCCATCACTAGACACTTTATGATCATAGAAAAGGTGGTTAAAGATGGTAGAAGTATAGTTTGACCGGTAAGTTACCACCGCCCACATGATTTGTCGTAAAGCATTACTTGTGTTTCGGTTGGAGAGGTGCGGTTGCCGGCTACACTTTAAAGCGAGGCGACCACTTTAGTCCTCAGGAGCAACAACGTATCCAAGTTCGAGCTCAAATAGGATTTCAGTCGTATTTGTGTTTGTACGTGGATATCTATGGGCTGCGACTACTAAACATCAGGTGGTATGTATGCTCGTTTGCTACTCTTGTCACTTAAAAAATGAATTCAAAATCACATCCACTTTCACTATAACTATACACTGATAGCCCTCCATAAACATCCTCTGTGTCATGGGTGCCATAAAAAGATAAAAGTAATCTAAAAAAAATAACACAAACACTAATATACCTATTACTTTTTCTAATTACTTTAACTATATGCTATAAATGTCTTTAAAAACAGAGCCAAAAATCTGTGTCCTAAATATACTTATTCTCCATACGTCATACTTTTTAAACGAATTATTTTATATATTGATATAATATAATTTTAAATGAATGTATCTCTCAATATTTGAAAACAGATGCCAATTTCAAGTCCTGTGTTAAAGATACCGTTTCTACATTTTCATTGCACTAACTTAGATGTAAGTTTTTTTTTTATAAATAAATAAATCAATAAAAATAAATACATATTATTTCTTTCAATATAAGTACCTATTATTTTTACTGGTTACTTAAACTGAATGTTAGCAATGAATGTCTTTGAAAACAGATGCAAATTTGAAGTCGTTTCTTAAAGATACTGTTTATACTTATTTGTATTATGAAGCATTTCACTTCCACTCAAATATCAAGCTCAAGTAGAATCTAGTAGCTAATGAATTTAATTTACATGAATACACTATTACCGTATGAGTGATGGTCAACTTTTTCCACCGTCTTTTTAGCGGGAACGTAAGTTTTATACTTATCGGCGTTAAGCTGATATCACACTGGGTAAATATTTGAAGTTAAATGCCCTACCGTGGTTTGATTGTGCATGTATCACCGTCAAAAAAATATATGGGCAACGTTTTAGGGTATATAAAATAGTCGAAGCTTGTTTGAAAATAAATATGAGCAAGACTTAGACAATAACTTTCAATACATGGTTTTGATAAAACACATGACAAAAACTGGTAGTAATCATTAGTAAAATAATCAATGCTTACGTTTGTCATACTTAACATTTTTGTTTCATTGTTAATGTTAAGTTAAGTTAAATTAAAGGCAAAGGTTTAAACCGTACGTGGTTTTTGAAAAGGCGTATCGTATTAGTCTATATAAAATAATCAACGCTGACATTTGTTATATTTAACTTTTTGTTATGTATGACAGTTCTATTTTGTTAAACTACTACTAAACAACTTAAACAGTTTTAGTCCCGCTAAGTATCTGGTAGATTATTTTTAATTGTGTGTCAAGTCGACAGTAGACGCAAAAAAACTGACAATATGCAAGTACCTTGGTAAGCCTACTCAAAATAACTAGGTTTGATTTGAGTTGAGCCGCCCTAACAAAACGTGATTTGAATGTCATATTTCAAAAGCTATAAATTACTATGTGAACAGTACAACAATTCACTTCGATACACGTTAAAGTGAGTCATTAATTATTGGCAAATGACTAATCATTATGTTCAATTAATCAAAGGTTTCATGTTAGCTAAGCTACAAAACTATTCCTTGTTTATAGTCAAAGGAAAATTTCGACGTTTCACTAAGATCCACTGATCACGGTTATCCATTTAATGTAGAAAAATGTTCCTTGTTTTTTGTTTTGATTGGTCAATTTTGTAAACTAGAAAAATTTTCCTTGTTTTTTTTTGTTTTGATTAATCCATTTTGTAAACTAAAAAAATGCTCCTTGTTTTCTTGTTTTAAAAGGTTCATTTTGTAATCTAGAAAAATGTTCCTTGTTTTTTTTTGATTGGCAGCTCAGTGTCAACTAACATGTTGGGATAGTGTATCCACTGCCTAATTTTTATATTATTTATCGGCTATTACGGAATAAACCGGCTTGTTGTGTTTGACATTCAGCCCACGCCATCGACGTTTTAATAAATTTATAGGGCTGAGACCGAAGATCTTTAATGTAATTTTAGTCCGCCATAATGAGCCTTATCATCTGTGGTAGGTAGCCGTGGCTGCTGCCACCGTAAGACAGGCGCTTTATAAGGACATGTAAAGATAAATTGGAATCTGATTAATTTTAGTATGTTTCGGTGCTTCCAGTAATTAAGGCGGAAGGAATCTAATTAATGTTTACTTAATGAGCTTATTTATGTTACGTTCTTAAATCATTTTAGATATATTTTGTTAATATTACAGAAAATTATGTGGGTGTGGTATTGAATTATTATGTACCTATATTTAAAATTAATTTAAGTTTTATGTTTGTATAAAATAGCTAAGCTAAAAGATAGGCTATCTAAAGGAAAGCAGCCACCGTCGTCCTGTACATTTACAAAACCACTGGATTCGCCAACATAGACAGTTTTGAAAAAGACCTCTGCAACTTTTTTGAAGAACCCCGTGACAGCGTGTAGACAATACCGCTGATGGAAGCTTGTTCCATATATTGCACGTACGTGGAAAAGAAGAACGACATGAATCCGGTTGATATGCAACTATTAACTTGATTCATACTGGTTATCCACAGTTGACGGACCTTTGGCGTGTGCTGATGATAACGGATTACGTAAGTACCCAGACAATTAAATCATCAAAGTACTCACTATTATTAATTCAATAGAACACGTAATTATTTATTTAGTATTTATAAATAAATTATGTATGTTATATTTACATATTTCAATATATTTTAATCAATAATTGATATAACAATTATTTTCAAAGAAATGTTCTAAATACTGCATGTTACGTAAAATTTCACCATCATTTTGGACAAAAAACCAGTTAAACAGATGAACAAATATACCTTATATCAAAGTAAATTCCAAACTAGTTAGAGTTTATTATAATGACCAAATAACTAATAAAGTTATAGAATTCAAACATAATACTACTAACATTTTCACCGCAAATTTTCAATTCAGACACACAAAATACAATCATATTCAATTCAGAAATATTTATGATATTAAACTAATATCAACGCGGAATTTATACATATTAATCCGCGATGTTGCGCGGAGAGTTACGCCGTGACCACGAGCTATGCAACTGATTCAAGACATCGTCAATTCAAAAACGTTAATTTTGAGTATTTAAGTAATACAATAAAACGCAAAAAACACAATTATTTGTCCTAAATGAGAATCGAATCCACAACCTCCGCCTTAGCAATGGGGTCATTAACAACTAAAAGAAATAGCCACTCAACCCAAGTAACCTACAACTTTATTAATTTGAATAACTAATTCAAAATCTAAAATTCTAACATAAGTACAACATAGTGACAGATCCGTGTACACGATCCCACTCAGTCCACGTAATGCAGTAATTCTCTCTTGTCCTTGCTTACTGGCAATCATTCTTGATGAACAATGGGTTAACACAATAATAAATACACCTACTCGCGACTAAAACAAGAGTCAATTTTCACCTACATTTCAAATCGAGACAAATCCTTTTCTTACAGCCGGTACGCGACGTTCTAGTGAAGCCCGAATTTATTTCATCTGAAAAGAGTAGCGAATAGCAGAGCAACTAAGCTTAAGCAGTCGTTGCTCATAGACATCCACGCACAACTACAAATACGACTGAAATGGGCATCCACAAACATAAATTTAGTAGATACAAATTTAAATAGAATTGAAGTATATCTGTGCTCATACCTAGATGTGTTGCTACTTATAAGAACTGAGATGGTGGCCTCATTTTTAAATGTAACTAACAACCGCATGAAACAAAACAAAAAATAAAGCCAATAAAATAAAATTTGATCATATCATCATCAACCATAATCAACGATACTGTCCTATAACTGGATACAAGCTTCCGCTTAAAATAATAATTAGGCCATAATCAACACACTTTCTGAATTCATGTTGGTAATCTGGGTGACACTCGTATTACAGATAAAAAAATATAATATAAATATAAAAATATAAATATTATAAAAATAATAAACATTTACTGAAATTGGTAGGCAATTATTATTTAACCAAATATTAGTTCATTTACAAATGTAAACTTGAAAATATTCTTATACAACATATTAAAAGTAACATACTTAAGTATTCCTTTTCTTACTTATTACGTTGACAAATAATCTCAGGGAAAAAAGGAAATAAAGATCAATACGTTTTTGTTCAAACTTTTTTGAAAAAACGAAACAAACAAGATCATAACTCCATTCTGAGACCAACCGCACAGCTTTGTGGCAAAGGTGAGAGCGCTATCGACTATAACTAATTACAAGTCATTAGCGTAATTTATTGCAAACATATATTGCATTATTATTTTTGGACGTAGTGACAAACAAATGGCGTATTTTTCGTCTAAAAATATTTCATTAAAGCTATTTTACGTACGTAAAATATTACAAAATAGGAATACACAATGGGTAATAAAAACATAAGTTCGCACTAACGAAGACTAGATGTTTTTAGAATGAATCATCTAGACAAATAGGCTTCTTTTTAAACTTCTATCCCCTTAAATGTCAAAGGGCTTTCGAGTGCCGTAAATGGTTATGCAGAATTTATATGGGGTTAATTTTCGTCGTGTGACTAGCCGCATAACCAAACGCTTCATTGGTAGCATCATGACACTGTCATTGTGTTTGAAAATGTTAAGCAGAATATATGTTTTACGTGCATTTATCAAGAAAGTGAATCTATTCAACAAAGACAGACTACTTGAAGAATTTCTTTAGGACGCGACCGACACCGACCGACACCGACCATCACCTACAGATGCGACCTGCCGCGTGGCAAAAGCCCAAACTGGTCTAAGTAGTCAACGTTATAGTTAACATTTTTATCAACTTTTATCAAATACTGCCTCGTCGAAACGCTATACACAGTCAATTTTCACCGTGCGGTCGAACTGTGGAAACATGGGACAAATCTTTCTATGTAAATCTCGCTTCGGAAAATTAATTCGTCAATGTACACATAAAACATGATCATAGACATACGAGATTATGCTTTTAAAATTATTCAATTTACATATATACCATACACAACACTTTTTTATTCTTAATGCGAATAGGACACCTCGTTCCGTCCGACACTTTACATGAATGTACTTGAAATATCCAGATTTTCTTATATAAAGAAAGTATGTGTATTTTTTTAATTATCTCACGTCTGTTTTTTTAAATTAAAACATATTTTTTTTTAATAATATTGAGAGAATTCACATGCAAGCGTTAAGAGATGATATATGCAGCTTGTAGGATACTTTCGCACGCGCGGTGAGAACAAAACAAGAGAGTTCGGCATTTGATAACCATATGAAAAACACAAAAGACACATATACTGCGTAAACCTTTAGTATTCTAATATTATCTGTTACGTTCTTTTATAAATCAAAACAAGTGAAGTTTTGTATACAAAGTGCCTGAACAAAGTAAAAAGGGCGCGCCGTCGTCGGCCCTACGCCGCCCTTGGAGGTTACTTTCGCACACTCGGCGCGGACGAAACACGACAGTTCGTCCGCACTTTATACCCATATAAAATGTACAGACGATACATACATACTATGTTCAAAATAAAGTTTCCTAATACTGTCTATAATATTTTCATAAATAAAAACAAGTGAAGTTTTCTATACAGATTTCGTAGATAAAGTAAAAAGTCGCGTCATCGTCGGTCGTATGCAGCCCGTGGAGGATACTTTCGCACGCTCGGCGCGGACAAGACACGACAGTTCGTCCGGCACTTTATGTGCACATAAAGCGCACAGACGATCACGCGGACAGACTAGCTGTGTTAACTCCTGCCAAGACAGACGCTCTTCTTTGTACTACTTTTTTCTCTGACGCATTTATAAGGCTATCCAATTCTTGTTAGAAAAGTATTGATCGAAAACAATTTAGTACCATATTCGTGTATATAATACATTTTTATATTTATATTGTTTTATAAATTATTACGGGCTTCAATTGAAGTTATTGCTTAAACAACTTCGTTAAATTATTCTTTAACTATTTTTTTAACTTAATTTTTTTATTATAAATTGGTACAAAATGTAAACAATAAAATATTTTCTATCATTACGAGTACATTTACATTATACATGTCGATTGATAAGTATTTTTTGTCGAACACTTTTCTTCGCACTTCTAGTATCAAATAAGTAGAAGATAGTTAAAAAACAATGTGGTAACGAACACAATAAATCAGAGATAGAGCGACGGCGCATGGAAGCTCATACTCCCTAAATACTTGGAAGCAAATATTAATAACATTCTGAACGTTTTATAGCTCAAATGTTTACAGCAGCCGTAAATATTATGGCGGCGAACAAAATTAACAAATGAATGACTGTTCATTGAATACGGCTTACAATTTTAGCCGCGACAGCTGAAAATCCGAGGCACAGATCATTTTGGGTACTCATAAATCAAATTTAAAACATTTTTAATGATCAGTCGTAAAATATGTTCGAGTGTATTGGAATCATTCAAAATGGACGATTATGAATGTTCCTTCCTGACGCATATTGTGTTCCATATTCAAACGCTAAGCTGATGTTTGGCTTGTATTTCACGTAATGTTTTTGTTCCATTTTCAAATTATATTTACTTTTACAACAGTTCTATTTTAAAATTAAATTACCTACATAGAGCAACAAAGTTGAAAAATAATTCATATACTTTATCGCACGCATATACTCACATGGATTATAATTCGAACAGGAAGATGTCAATACCACCCTAGAAAATTATAAATATCACAAATATAATATTTAATGAAACAATATTAAAGAGAAAAAAGGTATTTTATTTTGACATTATTTAATTTTTCTACCATACTTTAAATGCAAATCATGGTCCATTTAGTACGTATAAAATAATAAACTATAAATGAGTAGCGTATAAGGCATAAACTTATAACAAAGAACTTATTTCAAGCTCAGATTTAAAGATGGAAAATAAATTTGTAATAACTTAATTGACTTTACACAAGTTAACAATATAAACGTTTCTTGAAATAATTATGAGCGTCTAGTGATATATGGAGCACTTATCAGAATTAGCTCTCAATTCACAGACTTAGGACCGATTCTACCAAACTCGAATAAGGTTTAATCAGAGAAAATAAGGTTTTATTCCACATTGGATACGTCAGAAGGTTCGGTTCTGGAAGATTAGCGATGATGATGGATCTTTACTCTTTCTTTCTGTCAGAGAGGAGACAGTGACCGATCTGCCTATACGGCCTTCACTCTTCTTCTCCATGGAAGCAACGACTGGTTCAAGGCACCTGAACCCTTTCTAAAAAAAGAGCTGGATGCAAAATCTCAACGTCCTCTTATCCTTATGGTTATTAACTAATCTCCCGATTTCGGGAGACTCTTTTAGTCTTTTCGTACAACAGGAGGAAATACCGCAGCGGTCTCATGCTCCTGCACTAGGTACTCATTCCACTTCAAGAACTACTAATTTAATACATGTCACCAGTATGAAATACACCAGTATGAAAAATTAACACTAATTTCCGCGGTGTACAAAGTCAAATTGTCATGGCGGACAACGATCAGCTGATATAGTGTCAAATTATTCTACAACACTTAGACTCCTGAAGTTTGTATTTTAAATTATTTTAATTGATTAAGAGTAGCAATTTAAATTTAAATTTAGGTTAAATTTATCAAGTTTGCATGTAATTAATGTATAAGAGTAAACTGATCCATAGATTAAAAATATCACTCGATTAATTATTAACTATTTCGTTAATTAAATATTTTCTCCGATTAAATAACTCAAGAACATAATGTTTTCGACAGAATCGGGCCTTACAGGACTTTTAACATAGTTAAGACTTGTTACAAACTTCAATTTTGCTCGAATTAATTTTGCCAGGATCTAAAAATACATTGTAAGGTAACAAAGTAAGTTCTTTTGTAATTACGTCATACACATTTGCCAGATATTTACTTAACCCCAAAACAGTTTAATCGTGGGTGGTTGATACTATTGAATTCTTAAGTAAATTATTATATTACTTAAAATCTAATTCGGACTACTAACCTCTTTTACCATTGAATATTAATAAGTGAGACAAGCGTAACGATCACATGATTACCCTTAAATTTTTACACTTTACAGCAGTACATATTGAGAGTAATAGAAAGTTAATACGCAGTCCAATTAAATCTAACTACAAATGAACTTCATACTTCAACACCTAATTAATTACTAATTTGTAAAACGTTTTCAAAATGGTAAAACTTGTAGGGTTTAACCGGGACAGTACCACCGTCACACTCACTTTTAGAATAAAGTACCTCATTTTTGCGTTTCCGTAGGAAGATATAGTTGCTTAGTCATCAGACTTGAGGTGGGATATTAAGGTGGGACTCATGTTCTGTACTAATTGTTACATGAGTGACATTGACCACTTACCGTAAGGAAACTGCTTGCCCACCCACTCCTTCCATGTTATTTCACCAAAAAATCAATTGAATGATATATCCATAGATCCATAGACCATAGATCCATAGACAATAGACCAAATAACAAAAAAAACCTCCTAAACCTAATCAAGAAAGAAAATATTTCACACATTTTCACATGTTTCATTGAACAGTATAGTAATAACCACAAATAAATTTAACACTTATTTATCTATCAGATCGCTCATCACTACTAATAATAAGACTTCAACTCAAAACTCGCACAGAATTCAGCTTCGTTAATTTTAATTCGTATTGAAGTGTACCGCCGCATTTAATTTTTGAAGAAACTTTGAACAAATTGCAAATAAATTTTCTTAACAGTAATTAAAACTCCTTAAAATAAACTCTTTTTATACTTTAATTAGGGTTTTATGGAAAATTAGCAATTTATGGATATTCGAGTTACCCGAGATCCGTGGGCAGAAATGATCATTTAACTGCAGAGGTTTGTATTCTCATTTGCAACTTTCATTACATATAATTTATTAATCGCCACGAGTCACCGGGCAGATGTAAAATATTAAAATTGATTATTATTGAAAGAATTTATAATCAAAGAAAAGAATAATAAAGTATGGGGTTTAATAAAAAATAACATACTTTCGTTAATAAATGTGTAATTTAATGTTTCTTTTTATAATAAGAACTGAAAATATCTAATGAAAGTAATGATTATTACTTTATTAAATATTATAGAAATACAGGGGACGCTTCGGGCATCAGAAGCGCCACTGCAAGGATTTTACCAAATATAAAGTTAGCGACTTATTCGATTAAACTATTAAAGCAATCTAGTGTTACAATCACAATAGTAATTACATCGCTAAATTACAATAGAAAGTGCTAGGACCGTCTATTTAAACCGAGCGGTCCGTATCCGTGACGCATCCGATTTTTAAAGATGGTAGAACCGTATTAAAATTTCACCCGTAACATGCTTATTAAAGGTATTCAATTTTATAATTAAACTTAAAACAAAAAGAACTCTTGAAATATAAATACAAGACAAATAAATAAAAACTTAAAAATGTTGCAAAGAAGAGGTATGACGGCATAACAAACCGTCACTCCAATAGCCGTCACGCAACACGAACCGGTCTTAACCTAAAGACGCGAAGAAAGATTTTTTACCAAAATAAATTTAGCGCGAACTATTCAAAATGTGAATCATGTATTCAACAAGATACATTTCAAGGTCCGCAACGGAAATACATCAATTAGATATTCCATTGTTGGAACCGATTGTTTTTTATCTCCCATCTCACGAGTATTTGCCGAAAATTCCTAAGCGTGTCATCCTTTCCTCGAAGTTTTTACTCTGATAAACGTGACGCGACTCTCAGACCGATCTTGGCTTTAAAAACATTATTCAATCCCAGTGAATTATGTATTAATATAAATGTATTATTATAAAATATAGATTTCGACAAAAAGTATATTTACTTATAATATTTACTTTATGTTTATGAATTACAAAAAATATTTACGGAGAGAATTCGGAATTGTATATAAAATAAATATTAGTTGTAATTTGTTATTTGTGTGTAAAATAAATATTTATTATGACCTTGTTATTTATAAAAAAACAGTACATGAATTAGTGTTGTTTAATGCTATCAATACTAGGAAAAAACACGTTGTTCTTTTTTCTTTCCAGAGTAACCATTTTGCTTTACTTGGAAGGAGTAATAAGTTTGATTATTACTTTTTTATTAATATAACTTCAAATATCCGTTCCTGAAATTTTCTTGACATTTAGAATCCCGAACACTGAAAATTGAAGAAGCATTTTCACTTCAAATATCGTTAAAGTCTAACACTCTTTTATAACATTGATTCTTTAGTAAATGATAAAAAGTGTTGGCTTTTTGTACTATCATAAAATCTACGGATAATGGATGTTTGTAATCATAACTTGAGCTTTTTTACTAAATAAATGAGTATCGTTTTCCTGTTTTGATAATAATTTATTTGATCGTCACTTGAATAATGTTCACTCTTATACATTTGGATGTCGTGGTTGATTGTGTGCGTATAATATATATGCATGTGTGTACACACACGTTTGTTGTCACGGACGACAGTTAATCCCGTAAGGATTACCTGGGTAAAGAGAAATACTTCGTGGCCCATAGCCCCTTGAGACCAAGGCATCAGAACTACAGCAAAGGTGACAAACTACATACTTACATGGTACATCCACACACACATATGTACGTGTCTGTGTGTGTGAATTATTGTTATATATATCCCAGTTAATAGAATTACTTAAGCCTATACTTTCGTTCATTTGTACTAACAGAAAGAATCAGAAATCGAAATATCGAATGTTTGGCTTGTAAGATTTTTACAAAAAGCCGCTAAGTTCATAAATTTACCCAGATGATAGAAATCCAATCCGACTGAAAAGGTACCACCGCAACCCTCGTAATCCGCCATTAAAACACAAGAGTTCTCTTAAAGGTCTTCAAAGATATGCGTTAGTCGGCAACATTTGAAAGCGAGGCGACCATCTCAGTCCTCAAGAGTAATGAAGCATCTATGTATGTACGATGTCGGATAGGACTTTACTCTTCTTTAACGTTGGACGTGCATGTCCATGAGCTGTAGAGATTTTTACACAAGCTGGCTTGCACACTCGTTACTCCTCCAACACAAAAAAGTACATGCATACTTATTTAATATTTTGTTGGACTTAAGATCTAAATGAAACTTGGAGCAAGAATTGTATGTGTTTATTAATACACAGACGACATTTTACACTGTTCACAAACATGGTAGAGAGGAATGTGCCCATAGCATCAGAAGATATACTTTTACAGCGACAATAATGCTGGCAACCCATTATACATATATATACTTCATATTCGCCTAGCACAGACATTTTGTTTAATACTAAAGCAATTATTACGTCAAAGACAACAATCTACGTTGAAGGAATTTTTTTTAATTTCTTTGATGTTCAATAATTTGAATACACTAAATACTACTTATCATTCTGAAAACCCGTAGCCAATATGGCCGCCAGTGTACAAAAGCCAAAGCGTATACTAGCACAGGCGTGTCCAATACAACATTAAATAATACAATCGAAGAACAAAAATAATTTTAAATAATTTAGGAACATGGTCGACCAATAATTCGAATCATAATTCACACTTAACACGTAGACGTTTAAATAATAGCCACACACAACTATTCAAGAAATCTGATATCGCTTTAAGACATATAGAGGCGGTTAGCGAGCAGATGACTCCATTTATATCGTTACAAGCGAACCGATGTGTACAATGCCTATATACACTATTGAAATAGTAAAGACTCTATATCCCTCACTAGCTATGCCCGCGACATCGTCCGCGTTTATTTTATACATTTTGTCAATATGAAACTACGCATGCATATATCTAGTCATTATTTAATTTCTTGCCCAATTTACAAAAAAAAAAACTTATTATGCAGCAAAACCTTTCTCAGGAATTATTCTACCTGTTGTAGAACTCTGTGAGTAAATCCGTCCAGTGCTTTTTGAGTTTATCGCGAACAGACAGGCGCGACGGGGGACTTTGTTTTATATTTATAAATTTAGTAATATATTTATACACTACCAAATGTATGTAGCAACTTCGTTCACGTGAGCTTCAACTGCCGTGTTTTCGCAGGTTTTCTTAGAAAAGTTCTGTACATTTCACACCCGTAACTTTTAAATAGACATAACTTTTATATTCAGGGACTGATTGCAATAAAACGAATTGAAGCGTACTGCAATATATTATCTATACTTGCATTTAAATTGTAACTGATCGCTGTCTGTACATGGAAAATATATTTAAACAATCATAATGATGTGCCTCTATACACTGAAGAGAACCCAAAACAATGTTTTTCCTTTGTCTGTTTGTTTATATATCTGTATGTCTGTATGTATATTGTGTACGCTAATCTCAGAAACTGCTTATCCGGTTTGAATGTAGTTTTCGGGATTATGTTGTGATGGACTTCACTTAACATTTTGTGTTTTTTTCATTGAAATAGGTTAACAAATAAAGAAGTCATGTCAGTTTAATTCAATCATCACCGACGAAGTCGTGGGCACAGCTAGTGAATTATGAAACTGCGCTGAAACCATTTAAGCTGTTTGTTAGTTTCTCTCATATATCCTTGTATAGATTTACAAAAATATTTAATCATATGTACATTAACTGGTAACTGCTTGAGACTTTATTATTAGCGCCAGGTTTCATTCTACATGACGCAATGAATTCAATGTTATTAATGTAGTATTCTATTTTGGTCCGTTTCTATTTAAGGTAATTTAATCATTAAGTGTACCCCTTTTCAACAAAACAGTATTTTTTAAATAAACACAAATTGCATCCTTCACAGAATCCGTCAATCTCGCAAACATCTAACCCAGGACTCTGTATTATCCCGGTACGGTTAATTAAATAGTTTCAGCCCGACCCGGTTAATTAAAATATTATAACTTTTTAACTTTACTTTTAGGGTAACGATATTTTTACCACTTGAATATTAGTTATTTAAATTAGTGTGACGTTATTTTGGCACTCTAATTACTTTTTCGTAATCTATAAGGAGCGTCAGCATAACCATGGCGTAGAGGAATCTTTTCTGCTGATGGTGCGTGTAATAAACGCGGCGTGGTCTATAAAAAACGATTAGCTTGTCGACTCCCCCGAGAATTAATATTTGTATAGAAGAACGGTCAATGTGCTAGTCTTGGCTATATTCACACCTATTACCGATGTCTTACGGACTTGGTTAATAGATAATACGATAAATCAACAATTTCTTCTCGTATAGTAATATTCTTTATGGGTGTTTTGGATACAAAAAGTAATTCGAACAAATACCTTAACTCGAAAGAGAAATCTAAATTCATAATATGAAATTTATAAAATTTGGCCGGAAATTGCATTTAAAAACCTATGTTGCGAAACTAGTTAAAGGTGGGAGAACTGTAGTTCGACCAGGGAGGTACCACCGCCGCACTCATAATCCGCTGTAAAGTATTACTTGTGTTTCGGTTGGAAAGATGCGGTTGCCGGCTGTACTTTGAAGCGAGGCGACCATCTTAGTCCTCAGTAGCAACGTACCTGTGAGCTGCGACTACTTAACGCCAGGTGGTTTGCATGCTCGTTTGCTAGTCTTCTCACATAAAACACTATAAGTGTGCGTTTGTGCGTTCTCCCATAAATTTCAATAAGCTTCACTTAACATTTAGAGTTCGTTTCATTTCAAGTGCATGATAAATAAAGAAATAACGTCAAATAATAAGTTACAGGCGTGAATACAAAAGAGCCTTTATTATTAGAAAATTCGGAAAAGCCGAAAATTTGATGAAAAGCAAACAGTGCTAAAATAACTTTTTTTTGCTGAACGTGTAATGCTCATAAAAATTTTAGTATTTTTTTTAATTCAATAACTTTGCATTAAATAATGGTATCGTGATATATTTTTTTAGACTAAGACCAAGTGTCAAAGGAGAAAAAAATCGAAATCTATCCAATAGTTGTTTCCTCATGCGGCAAAAACGGCAGATCTTTACCATTTTTTATACATGTACGATACAATAAGGCTAGGATACAATTAACCGATAAATTAGACGACATGCACGCACCCTATCTTGCTATAAAAACTGACAATTTTTTGCCCCGCACAAAGAGATGCACAATAAAAATGCCAGTGTTCTTACAAACGAGAATTTATGTCCGCCGTATGCAAATGAACGAACACATACGGCGCATTTTGCCGTAACGTGGACGGTATCAATACGCCACGCATTGTGTAAAGTTTAATGATATTTAAGTAAGGCTATATCCTATTTCTGTTAGAAATAAAGTATATAAAATAAAGAAAGTCAATAAAATAAATGTAGTATTTATTTCCCCTGATCCATTTTTCGAAATGCTGAAAACTAATCTCTAAGTAACTTAATTAAATTCCATTTTTTCCAGATGTTTTCAAACCGTTTACATAGAATCCAACTAGATTTAACAACTGTCTTTAATTTATAGCGATACTGTTTAACGTTCCCTTCGAAGGACGGAAGGTTTGAAGTTCGAAGGTTCAAAGGACGGAAGTACACATGGAAATTAACCATCCCACTCTTGGCTGCACCCGGCGCTACCCAACTCTGTTATTCTTTTATTATCTACAAATCACGCTAGATACTTTAATCATAAGATAAATCAATGCCAGCATTGCGTTTATTAAAAATGTAAAAGCTTTTTTGAAACTGTAAGTTGCAAACGAATACGCAATCCACAGATATTTTGTGGTCAGTTGCACCCATGAGCATCTATCCAACTCCACATACAGCAGACGTCTTGACTAAAAGTAAAGGTGGCAGAACTATAGTTCGATCTGGGAGGTACCACCGCCGCCCTTATAATTCGCCGTAAAGCATTACTTGTGTTTCGGTTGGAGAGGTGCGGTTGCCGGCTACACTTTCAAGTGAGACGACCATCTTAGTCCTCAGAAGTAGCAACGCATCTATATTCGAGCTCAGATAGGATTTCGGTCATGTTTGCGATTGTCTATGGATCAGGTGGTTTGCATAGTCGTTTGCAACTCTTCCTACATAAAAAAATGCCAGAGATGCTTTGATTATTGATATCAGTATGAATTTATAATTCGAAAATAAAGATTATTAATAACTCACGTCATCACAGACGCCAGTTACAGTGTGAACTTAAATGGTGTATTCACACGCTTAGTTAGTAATTACGGCACTAAATACTTAATCAACTTGTTTTATTGCAAGAATGTTATGAGAACCACTTATTCTGCGGGCGAACGTCCGCACTGCAAATCAATTTCTTCTTCATTTTTCCTTTTTAAGGAAGTTAATTTTCCGAACGCTTCGCTCGTCTATTAAGGATGACTTTAAGTTTGCTAAAAATTATTTAAAATGTAAAAAATGTTATTACGTGCAATTTCCAGCCGATATTGTTCACATATATACTTTTAATTGAAACAATAAAAAATATGCAGTTATTTATCCTGATGATGTGTGATGATAACCTTCTTCATGATATCTTACAAGGCCAATTATTACTATTATTACCCCTACACTAAATGACAACTGCTTTGCTGTTTTAGAGAACTAAGAAGGTGGCCTGACATGTACACGTTTATTGTCAATAAAAAAGTTTTAAAAATATATGTTATAACATGCAGATACAATTCCTACAAGTATTAAAACATTTATGAAATACCTCTAATTTCAATTGGTCTATTAGTTTAAGTAATTATATATCAATGGCATTCATATGAATAAAGTGTGTTATAGAGTTGGCTTCTTCTGTGAAAACCTTAGAGACCTGTTCTTGCTTAATAACGTTCAAAATGTTTCTGTAACTGTGTTTTAAACAAAAATATTTTCGTTTGATTTGTTTTATTTTGATTAGTATATTGCTAGTCAATAAACCATTTCTTTTTTGAAATGCATAAAACTTGTATTTACATAGGTGAGATGCATTAATGTTACTATTTTATAGATATAAGATATAATAAACGTGTGAGAACTATAGTTCGACCGGAGATGTACCACCGCCATCCTCATAATCCGCCGTAAATCATTGTTTGTGTTTCGGTTGGAGAGGTGCGTTTGCCGACTATACTTTGAAGTGAGGCAACCATCTTAGGCCTCAGGAGTAACGATATATCTTCGTTTGGGCTCAGATGGGATTTCCGTCGTGTTTGTGGTTTTACGTGGATGTCTATAGGCTACGATTATTTAACATCAGGCGGTTTGCATACTCGTTTGCTCTTCTCACATAAAAAAGATTAAACAGTTTTAATCTCATGGGAATCAACCTTTGTTCTATAACACGATGTCACAAGGTAAGTGGCATACCATTGTGACATTCTCAGTACAAAGTATTATGTTTTTCTAAGTAAAGAAATAGTTTACATCGTCAACTAGAATTACGTTTAAGTCTATTCAATGCTTATAACTGTTTTGATGATTCATTCCTTTTTTTTAAGATTATGATAAAGTAATCGTGGTCAGTTTAGGATTCAGTGTGTCGTTATGGCTACAAAAAATCTTATGAAATACGTTTATATTTAACTACTTTAAAATCGAGGAATCATGTAACTCCAATTGAATTCCCCGCTATATTTTAAAAATTTGATTAATTTTCACATACGTTCATTTACCGTAAGAAATATATTTTATTATTTTAGTAATAGTTAATGTCCTAAAAATATTTTACTGACAAAAAGAAAAAAATAGGTACAAATATTTAAACTCCTATTTTCATCTAGGATTAAAAACTCTCTTAAAAAATTATCTATTATAGAATAATAAGCTTAATAGTTTTAACATCTTATCTCACGTAACACAATACAAATCATTAAACTATCCCTAAAATTGTAGAAAAAAGTATTTATCTATGAACTTTTAATTTTTAATGTTTATGAACACCTGCAACAAGAGTATTATTCTTTAATTATTGAATTATTATTTCAATAGATGCTCTCGTAAATATTTCAAGTATAAAATTGTACAAAATTATACAAGTAAAAAACTATAAATGGTTTAAAGTACCATTTCTAGTCTATCTTTATGTTTGTTATACGGAACCTACATTGACCGGCTACGTTCGCACTTGGCTACGTTTTTGTAAACGTACGAAACAAGTCAAATCCAAACAAAATATCTACAAAATATCACCAAACAAAGAATGTGGCAACAGTTATGTGAAATTGGACTGAGTTCGACTAAACTTTTTGTTGGGACTAAAATCCTCCCAGACACGTTTTTATGATGCGGATAGCATGATTGGTAAATCCAATTGACATCTGAAAATCAACATCACCAGAAAAGCACAGACTATTTTTATTATAAATACACACCTTTTCTATGTGAGAGAGCAAACGGGCCTGCAAACTACCTGATGATAAGTAGTCCCAGCCCATAGATATTCACGTACAACCACAAACACACCAGAAATCCTATCTGAGATCGAACTTAGATACCTTGCTACTCCTAGATGGTCTCCGCGCTTCAAAGTGTAACCGGCAACCGCACCTCTCGAACCAAAACACAAGAAATGCTTTACGGCGGATTATAAGGGCGGCGGTAGTACCTGCCTAAAGTAAAAATTGTAATATTTTAAAATGCAATACAACGTGTAAGGTAATATAGAGATTCTTCGTCATATTCAAATTTTAATACAAAAAATCTTTGTTTTTATAAAACGAAAAATGTTCACGTTAAGCTTTCATTATCATTAGTTTTCAGGTATTCCATGTTAAATTTATAATTGTTCTTGTTGTAAATATAATAATTATAGATCTAAAAGGAAAATATATATTAAAGTCCAGATTTTCTAAGCCTAAGTGCGCACATTGCACAAGCAGGTGTAAAGTCGGGAATGATAATGTATGGCTGTAGATAACGCAATCTCGATATTGCGTGTAAGGTAATTTTATATCTTCTATTATCTCAACAATGAGCAACAATTTTACTACCAATAACTTGAGTGCCGCGGTATTCAAAACTCCTTCAAAGCGCCACTTCTTATCTTTTTGTCGGTATCTTTTGTTTTTTATGTGAACCATCTATTGGCGCGCTTTGAGGGAACGATCAACTCGTGTGGTGTGACGACAAATAGCTTGACGCTACGTTATATATTTTTGTTATTTTACTATACACATAATGGATATTCACGATTAACGCTTTTTATTTGCCGATATTTTGCACCAGTTGCATAACTCGCGGTCACAACAATTTCCTCTGCCACCGCAGTTTAACCGCTACGTTATGTTTTCTACACTTATATCCGCACATTGGGATTCCTTGTACCGTGGGTACCGTGGACACATATAAAGACAAAGACCCAAACACTCAATCCCCGACTCAAAACATAAATAAAAAATCATCCTTTAGAAATATACCTTTCTAGGATTCGAATGCGGGGCCCTCTGCGTGTTAGATCCGAAAGGAGACTGCTGGACCACGCGGTTCATCCATCGTCATATGGTTGTAATAATATGCAGTTAATGGCAGGTAAAGATGACTTCAAACAAAAAAAAACTATTTATATATCAATTAAAATATTCTTAAATTTATAAATTAATGATGACATTTACAAGTTAATGATGATATCTTCAAGTGATGAAGATATGCCTACAAACATAAAGGTAAAGACGCAAACAGCATTTGTCACTAACCTGTAACAGAGCCCTTAACCTTCAATCGCTAACTAATGGGACTCTAAAGGTCAGATGGAAATCTACAGGAAGCCAGGCTTGTACCATAATTGAAGGTGATACGAGATTTAGGCTATTGATGAAGACGACATTAGCGTGTATTCATTCTAGAAATATTTAAATTCTTGAATCGTACTTATTGATGTATCTAAAAAGCTTTTGATTGTGATACAGTTTACATGGGTCATACAATCTACAGGAAGCTCGTGCCCATTCGACATGGTAATGCGAACGCTGGCTACAGACCAGTGCTGAACAGCAATCGAAATTCTTTACGCAAGAAATGAGCCAGCCTTCTTGTCACCATTAACGATGACGTAACTATCTATGATTTTGTGGTAGCGTTCCATTTCAGTGCACAGAAATAGCAATGCATGTATCTTAGGAAAAAAACATTTACACTTCCAATGTTAGGTCTAGTATTTTAAATCAGGGGAATACATACTCGTTTATTACTTACAATAGATATACAACAGACACAAAGAAAATATCCCAAAGCCTTGTTTCTAAAACGAATCAATTCCAACTAGAAACAAAATACAAAAATCTCACATTCGTAAGGCATGTAATCTTGTACCTGCAAATTGACTGAATGCAATTCAAAAATGCATTCTACCCATAGCCGTGTCGTTTTACTTGTTGTTCAATCACTAAAAGAAGCTTGTTTAATGGATTTCCACCATTACTGAGCAAATAATCGCGCTGGACTTATAAAGGTATGGATGTGGTGATAAGCTGTGTAATCATGTTAAAATTAAAAAAATAATTGTTAATACCATATTTCGATATGTTAATTTAGGCACCATCGAGCATTTTTTTTTGTAATATTAAAGTAGCCAACCAACATGCAATCTTCCTGAAGGCAAGAGGTCACTGTAGCACATATCTGTAAA
Source organism: Phocides pigmalion okeechobee (assembly GCA_018251015.1). Lineage (NCBI taxonomy): Eukaryota > Metazoa > Arthropoda > Insecta > Lepidoptera > Hesperiidae > Phocides > Phocides pigmalion. The sequence continues at coordinate 23,570 of DWON01000150.1, forward strand.
ATCCATATAGAACAAGATTCCCATTTAAGTCGAACACAAATGCGTTGCTACTAATAAAGAATAAAATGATTATCTCATATTCAAGTAAATCGATAGCTACATCTTTCCACTAAAAGGCAAATTGCTTTACTTTAGAACTAAATGTTATGGTAGTACCCATCTAGCAAAACTACAGTTTCTACTATCTGCAAAAATAGAATGATTGAAAATACATCCGTAATTGTCCTCTCCAGTCTTACACTAACCCTCACAACTGTTCCAGCCCGCTCCGTTCTGGCACCACCTTTCTCTCACACCCTCGCTCTTGGTCCACCCCGTTTTGCTCTTGTAGTATCCCGCTCCGCTCTTGCACCACCTAGCTCCGCTCCGCTCACCACGCAGCCAAACAGCGCTGCCCGCGGCGCGGCGCACAGTCACGACGTGCCAGGCTCGCTGCGCCGCCAATTTGTGCCCGCCCCGTGTTGGTTTTGTTGAAGCCAGCGTCTTCATACCTCGACCCCGCTTTTTGCACTATTTGTGACGTCCACAACTAGTGTGCAAGTGAAAAAGCTGTAAAACTAGATTCTTGAAGTAACTTTGTGTCCTCGAATAGTACAAATTAATGATTGAATGTGTATATGACTTTTTGTGTGTACCAAACGAGCTTACAGGCCATCTTGTCATTAAGAGGACGTGCACCTCATGAATATTTAAAAACAAACTCCAACAAGACTGAAGGATACACAAATGGTTGGCTACTCCTGAACTAAAATAACAGCCACTTTTTTAAGTGTAGACAGCAACGAAATACTTTAACTCGGTCTTTTAAATAAACTTGATATTACTTTATCTCTTTATACGCAAATTTTATTTAACATTTGCACTTTGTTTACAATATAAATAAGTAATAAAGAAGATAAAAATCTATTTAATACAAATATACTAGCTTTGTATTTCTTCCCAATCTAATAATATCGTGAGCTAAAACAATGTTTACACATAATATAAACAGCTGTAAGTCGGTATGTGCAAGCTAAACAAACATAACAAAGCCAAGATAATTATTTCAAAGGAACATGTCTAGAGCAATGTCCGTCTACGGTTGTGCAATTTGCACTGATATTCTGTTTCTTGCTACAATCATTATGTGTACCGACATTGCTTTGTGTACTGAGTCAATGTAAGACTCTAGGAATCTAATGTTCTATGACAATCTTTGCTAATTTTCTACATAAATATATTTTTATTTGCGTTATGGTACTCATTTTACTCAGTTTATGGAGCTCTGAATGTTGTATTGATGCAAACGCTCAAACTCGGAATAAATATTTTTTGGAACTTAGATCGTTACCCAATCATTACAACATAAATATCCAATTAATAAAGCATTGTTACTAAAGATATAAATTATAAATTTAACTTAAAATGAACTTGAACCAATAACAAATAATTAGGCAATAAACATTTACGGCATGCCTCATCAAGTTCAAAATTTCTTAAACATACAAATTCGCCAGCTTAATTTGACCTTCGATGGATCTTCGAGAATGTAAATGAACGGCTCGGCATGTCTACAAATGAGTCTAAATTGAGCAGATTAGCCTTTTTCGACTGACATTGTTAAAAGCCCTTAGGGCTTTGTTTTGCTGTCTATCAACATGAGGTCTCTTAATATTCATTAACAACTAACTTTAACCAGCGACTTCGTCTCTGAGACGTTTGTATATTTTTGCCTAAATTTATCGAAACTTTTTATTTAAAGTACTTAAAAAATATATTTGGCAATAAAATAACACACATCGACCAATGTCTATATGTATGTAGATCTGTTAGTTTAAAAAAATAGAGTTAAATGAACGTTTTATAAAAACCATTAATTAACCATTTACAAATTAATTCTACGGCTATTTACTAATTATTATTTCTTATTTTTAATAAAACGCTTCTTTAATAGGCATATTCAAAAACACATCGTAGTAAAATTATTTACTTTAAAATAACAAACACAATTCCTGGTGCATTCGTTGCGGGATGCGGGCCCAACGGGCGAGCTGGTTTTGTGAGCAGAGAGGTCAACTTCCGCTGGCCGCTCTGATAATGACGGCCGTCAGTCCGCCCGTCACTCACCGACTCCGAAGAATGAGTTCATTTCCTTCGAACACGCGAGATACGATTTTTAATTAAGTTTTTGTTAAAAATTCATTAAGCGCGGCGACGAGCCCGGGTGGCTGCCCAGTCCGACTCTACATGCATAAATGACTGTAATTAATGAACACGCGTAGACGCTTTACTCGTTATAATGACGAATTTTTGAAATTATACTTCTTATGGTTATATATAAATACCGTCAAAGTATAAAGTAAGTTCGGGGTGGTACCACCGCCGCACCTATTTCCATACTTATAACTTGTAGTTTGGTAGAATAGTGTTGTTGCTGACTCATTTAAAATTGAGGCACCCATCTTAGTCCTCACGAGTTGCGACACATCTGTAGTCGACTTCAAATGAGACTGTCCCACCGTTGGGCACGGACCTGGAAAAATTCCTCACGATGTTTCTTTTCACTGCGCAATACTTCTTACTGTACCTACACTTTGAAGAAAGTAATAATTAATTCTAAAACGCACATAACTTTGAAGTGTTGCGTCATAGGAATTACAGCATTCTGGATTGTTCCTTTTATGTGATGTAAAACGAAATTTGTCATAATTAAAAAATGTTGTAACACATTGTAAATAACATTATGGTAAATCAACTTCTCCCTAAGATTCGCCTCAATTTTCATACACAGAGAGAAGCATTGTGCAAATGCAGGCAGCAAGGCTATTTCTATGCAAAATATCATCTTGATCCATGGCTTCGTTAAAGGTGATCTATGAACCACGCGTCTTTTATTTATACAAATAAATAAATTGGCTAACATGTGTCAGTCTGTAGTTTAAAAATCCTGTTATTTAAATTATTGGGTTTTTTTTTTCATTTGTATGTCTATCTAGCTCCAATTTTCAAATGGTTGGACCTAAATATGTTTAGTAAATAGTTGACTTCTAAATATTGAAATAATAGCGTGTGAGGGAAGTACAGCGGTGAAAACATTGTTTATCTGGAAGTAAATCCAACCAGGTATCCTAAAAATATTTTTCAGATAACAATTTTAGTTTTTTGTTAACCAAGTATTTCGTAAGAAATGTAAAATCTAAACAAAAACTTTAAAATGTTGACCGGTGTTAATATACATTTGCGAAAATAAAACTTTAATTAGTTCCTCTAATTTAAACACATAACACTAAGAAAACTAATTTCATTAATTCAATTCATTATGTTTTGTGTAATTTTGGCTCATTTAATTATAATATTTATGATAGGATGACACTAAGGCTTTGCCGTTCCGAGATTTGTTTTAATTTACTACTGCAATAAATCCACAGTTGACCAACTGGTTTTACGTACGTACATAGTTTGACGTCGATTATATCAACAGTTCCCGCGCTCCACCCACGTGTACAGTACACAGATTTTTAAGTGTCATATAGAGCCTTGATTGATCCGAGATGAAAGTTCATTTATGTCACTTCAAAAACATAGAGAGTCGATTTATTCGAGATGCAATTTCATCTTCATCACTCCAGAAACAGTTTTCTACCGTTGCATGAAGGTTTGATCAAAATCAGTTCAACCACATCCGAGGTTAACCTATCCCATATATATTATCCTCTACGTCTATCTATCTAATTACCCTTGCAGTCCACTGCTGAATGTAGGCCTAATCAAAGCATGATTAACTTTGCATGATGACACTACTTCCAAGTACATGAATTAGAACCTAAAATACACAATAAGCTGACAAGTTCTTGTCCCAGGTACAGAAAAGGGTTTTCTACTCATGAGTAGTCGCATGAAATATAAATTTATATATATATGTAAAAAAACTGAAAAAAATTGGCAAAATCATACAAACATAAATGCATAATGACACTGATTCCCAGTCCATGAATTAGAACCTAAAACGCACAATAAGCTGACAATTTCTTTTCCCAGGTACAGAAAAGGTTTCAGGAATAGTCTAATTAAGTATACTTTTTTATATACAAAAAACAAATTTCTAGCAAAAAATTAGGGATGCATGTAAAGCAGTCACCGTCAGTTATGAATATCTGCACTCCTAGAGAAGTCGCCGGCTTCACCGGCTGTGAAAGAGAACTATCTATGTACGTTATTGAAGCACCTATTTTAATCAAGGAAACCTTTATAATAAATCGAATAAAATCATTACACATACATAATGCATGTTATTCTCTCTTCTGCTATGCATAGGTATGAGCTCAGACAAATGATAAAATAATACTAAAAATTATTTATCTGCTACATTGGTTTAAATAATTATGTGTCAAATTGTATCTGTTAGCTTAAACGAGAACACGGTTTTAGATACACACACATACGTATAAGATAGAGCAATAACAAGATCTGCCATTATTTAAATGTAACATAATATCAGCTCATTAGTTCACCACACTAAACACCATCATAAGTCGAGAATACACAATTGCGGCGATAACGGACCAACGCTAACTCACGTAAGAACAGAATCCCGCTCGACTATTTCGAAACGATTGTCCGACATAATAATATATATTTAGCCGCTAACGATCAAACTGCAGCTGCGACAGTGCGTCTATGCAGAACACGAGCGCTGTCACCGCGCGGCGCCTCGGCCATTTGTATATATTTATCTTCAAAGTGAGCCACGTACTAACACATCGCTTTCGAGATCGGATCCAACGTCGCAGATTCGTCTATTTGTGACCAAATAGAATAAGACAGTTTTTAAATGGCTGTTTAGCGTCCGTCTTTAGATATATTTCATTGTGCTGTTACCGTTTTTATTTCGTCTGACAGCCGCAGCTGAGCTAATAATTGCCGTATATTATGCATGCCGACCGTCACCGAAATAGTGGTATAATTTAGTTGAGACACTCACCACGTCCAAATGTCATGTGCTAATGAGGAACCGTAAATTCAACGTTTTAGGGAAACACATCGTTTGGCTGAATGTGAAATATTATGAATTTTTATAAACTCAGTCGTTCAAAGAAAAGACTTCAACGTTACTCCGAGCGCGACTTTTGTAAACGAGGAGGAAAATTTAAGGGTCGTAAGTTTATATTATTCTAAAACAGCCCTTATTCTAACTTTATATGGTCTACTTTTCCTTGTACATATGACTAGAAAAGATTTCGACATTCGAAACGAACCGTTTGAAAGTTTGAGGGGATTAGGTTGGACGTATATTAAATTGTTAAGCTGGGTCTTTTCATTTCTTACAGCACCTAAGTTTACAGATTTTTCTACAAAGCTTTTAAACTCGAGCTTGCAGTCGTGAGTCCTAATGCTCTCTTCATGCCGAACAACATATGTAACATCAATCTCCAAAAAATACTTAAAATTTCACGACGGATGAAATAAAATAAACAAAGCATTAACCATGATTTAATATAATTAATAATGTTAAATGATAAGAATTATAATTTAATTTGTAAAGAATTAATTCCTTATTCAGATCCCTTACTTTTATAGATAATAGGCCGACATAAGACAATTCCAATGTTTTATAGAGTGCTGTACCCAAATTATTACAAACCTAAGTCTAATAATTTCGCCACATCCGTCTGTCTATCTAAATATTTAGGGATGGAACTCTATACAAAAAAGTATGGTTACAATCCCATATTGATAGGATATCCCAGACTAGACATTGCATAGATCTTCAACCTAAATCTTTGTATGTACACCTTTATATATTTACAAGTCATGGGACTCACGTCAATAAATTGGTATTCTAATTATCTAATATCTTAATGTAAATTTATGTGTAAATGTCAACCCTAATTGCGCGTTTCTATTCAAAGTTATATTTTCACACCAGATGTAATATGATACGCTGGCGGTGTCAGGTAAATAAAATATAATTGTTTTTCGCCGAATCTCCAAATTACGTAATAAGTTAATTATTAAAAATGATACAAAAACGTTTTACCTATTGTACCAATCTATACATATAATAAAATTGTAGCTAATCGCTGTCTGTACATGGTATATATATAAAATCGTAATGGGGTGCCTTTATATACGCAAGTGAATCAAAAACAATGTATTTTGGTTTTGTCTGTTTGTCTGCATATCTGTATGTTTGTGCACGCTAATCTCAGAAACGGCTTATTCGATTTGAATGCAGTTTTCAGGTTTATATTGCGATGAGCTTCACTTAAAAATAATGTTTTTTTCGTCGAAATCAGTTGAAAATAAAGAAGTTATGTCAATTTAACTCAATCATTACCGACGAAGTCGTGGACACAGCTAGTTATAAACAATATTGTAACTTTAATCATTCTTATGCACTTTAATAAATTTCAACTCAGATTTCATAAAAATAACTTTGTAGATTTCTATGAAATCTTGTATTTTCCGTGAAAGCCTTGTCAAAATCAGATGTTAAAACCTTAACATGAGCCCACACGTACGGTTAGTCGTAATGTTCATTTTTTATGGTTTTGGTATCTTGCAAATAAGAGAAATGGCAGATATTTCCAAACAAGAGTTTGCTCAATTTCATTTATTTGACTGAAAATATGTATATTTTAAGATACGAAATTGTACATAAATGCGATATTTAAAATTTTATAGTCAGTCCTTTTATAAACAGTTGGTAGAATTATAGCTCGACCGGGAAGGTACCACTGCCCTCTTAATCCGCCGAAAACCAACTTTTGTGTTTCACTTGGAATTGGTGATTTCCCACTGCACTTAGAAGCGAAACGACTTAGTCTTCATTAGTAGCCACGCTTCCACTTATAATCTCCAAAAAACGTGAGGTCTTGTTTAACATTGTAACTTCATACAATATCCACTTGTCCATGGGCTGCAACTTATTAGGTCGACAGGGGAGGTACCACCACCTTCTTAAACCGTCGTTATACACCTTAACCTTTATTACCGACTACACTTAGATGCTAAACGGTTATCTTACTATTGAATAGTAGCCATGAATCCACTATAAACCTAATATGTAATAGAACTGTTTAATGTCCTACCTATATACAATATCCATAGGGTCTGCATACTCTTTTGCTGCTCTTGTCACATAAAAATATATCATCGTCAATAAAAACCATAATGTCTTACCTCCACCCACATGTATCCTTAACTTCAAGATGACAAAAGCCTTATGGCTCCCTGTATACAACGTTACTTTACCAACGAGTCCAATCCGCTGCATCTAATAATACATTATAGTAAAATATTGTTATAATAAACGAAAGCATCCAAATAATAAACAGTTTGAGTAATTTACTTGATATATTGCGTCACAGAAGTAGAAAAATCAACCAAATGAAGGGTTCTGTAGGCGAGTAGTTACCGAAATTATTCCACTTTTCGGAATAACAAATCGTTTTTAAACTGATATTATCGCGGAATCCATACATTATGCAATATAACGGGTACTCACGATTAACGATTTTATATACGAAATACGATATATACGAAATATCGGCAATTAAAAATCAAAAATCGTTAATCGTGAGTACCCGTTATATTGCATAATGAACAAATCGTTCGTGTCATCTGAACCAATTATCGTTAAAATCTTATTCAAGACCGGTTTGCTTTCGATTTTCCAGCTTAAAATATTAGAAAAACAATTCCTATATTTGTAACTCAAGAAACACATAATCTCTGTAATTAATGACTTATATAAAACATATTTAGATAAATTACATTACACAATTACACTTGGACACTCCACATTTCTATATGCACCTGAATATTTTTTATATTATCTTTTTTGTTCCCCTCAGTTATATGTATATCATTTTACTTCCAAATTTTCGTTTACCTAATAACCCGATATTTAACCCGATTTTCATAAAAAGAAGAGGTTCACAATGTATATTTATTTTGATGTCTGAATAAAACATCGACATAATTTAAAATTGAAAAGATATCGTGTATAACCTTTTCCTATATATTTAAACGATATGATGATGGGACATAGTCACACTCGCAATAGCATCGCATAGACTTGCGAAGAGTTCCGCGTTCGATTCCCGGCAAGGTCCATAATTTGGATGTTTACGAATACACAACAAAAGTCTTGTCTTTTTTTGTCAAATAAGATGTATCTCAATCGCGTCTTTGTGAATGTCCGTAGCTATACACAATACAGGAAATCCTAGTGTGAAGCTATAGATTTTTTTATTTATGTGAGAAGAGTACCAAACGACCATACAAACAACTTGATGTAAAGTAGTCGCAGTCCATAGACATACACGTACAACCACAAACATGACTGAAATCCTATCTGAGCTCGAATGCAGATACGTTGCTACTCCTCAGGACTAAGACGGTCGCCTCGCTTCAAGGTGTAGCCGGCAACCGTAACCCTCCTACCGACAAATAATACTTCAGGGCGGCGGTGGTATCTCACTGGACGAACTGTAGTTCTCCCACCTTTGTTATCTTTTCCTAAAGTTCCTGTTTGACATTCGTCTTATAAAAGTATCTCATAAAGGGAAATAAACATACGTTTAAGACATATTTCAGTAGCAAATGACCGTCTCCGGTCACAATAAGTATCGGCGGAGGAGGATAAATATTTTAGGAGGGCGGTGTAAATGGAGGGCTTGTCGTTTTATTTCTCCCGGAGGTTGACCAACTTTATTACCGCGATATTGCGTCTGGAACCCTTTTTGTGAGCTCGCCACACGTTCGAATATCCCGGGACGTGTTCACGTAGGCGTTATTAAATATCTATTTTGTTGCTCGGGAGCATATTTCAAAAATCAATATTGTTATTTTTAAAGGGTAATTTTGTACTCAATTTAAAAAATATAGTTTTTAAAGTCGTTTTTCGTCTATAAGAATGTTTTAAAACACCTCTGCAAAGTACGTTAATGACCCATGTGTTTGGACTGCCACGTGCCGTGCTTACGGCTAAACGGGTACTGGTTCGATACATCGGCAATTAATAATTAATCGTAAGTACCCTTCATATAGTGAAATGTGTAAATTCCGCGATGATTTTAGTTTGAAATCATATTTAAAGATTTATTTCATAATTTTATACACTTACAGTCCCTCAGGTATTACTTGTATTACAGATGCAATAGACGCATAAAGAGACAAGCACACACATCCAGAAACAGAGCAGAAATATAATTCAGATACTGCCTTGCCGGAATCGAACCCGGAAACTTTACGAGTCAGACCTGCGTCACGCAAGTCGTCATACACGCAGGATTTATCCCAATCTATACCAGTCATGGTGGTCCTAGTAGGAAACAATTCAACCATTTAGCATGTTTATGCAAGAAGCAACCGCGAAGCACTTTCATACATAAAGCTCAAGGGTTACCTTGTAAGCTATTTGAACATATTACTATAGCAATATAACAGAACTATGATCATTATGACGTTAATGCCTTACAAGGTTCCACTTTGCAGCGTTATATATTTTGAAATGATTTTTATTTAACGTACAATATATTTTTTATGTAAGAAGAGCAAACGAACATGCAAACCACCTGATTTTAAGTAGTCGCAGTCCACAGACATCCACGTACAATCACAAACACGATTGAAATCCTATCTAACCTCAAACGTAGATGAATTGCTACTCCTGAGGACTAAGACGGTCACCTCGCTTTAAAGTGTAGCCGGCAACCGCACCTCTCCAACCGAAACACAAGTAATGCTTTATGGCGGATTATGATGGCAGTGGTGGTGCCTCCTCGGTCGAATTATAGTTCCACCACCTTTTACAATACAATATAATTTATTGCATGCCATAAAAAAGAAGACAAACATTTTTATATTTCACAACCTAGTATATAGAGGAGGATACATAAAAAACTAATCTAAATTTGACAAACAACCCTTTAAAACTTAATTTAAAAATAAAAGCCTAATTTTAACAATCTATAAGAATTCGTGCTGCCTGTATTCCCGCACTGAATAGCTATTGGAATTGTCTGCGCAAGATATGATCCAGCCTTGTCAGCAGGCCACTGTTCAGAATGAGGAAATTTACTTACTATTTGGTTATGCATACGAAATTCCTATTTTGCGTGCTAAGTCGGTGCTTACTTTGTTGACTAATTACCACTAAGCCTTCTGATATCTAGATCTCAAGGTCCAAAGCCTATATAGTTATAGCTATTATGTGCTATATTTTATAAAATTAAGTTTTAATGTGATATTGTATATATAAAATACTTGTTGAACAGACGTTATAGTCTAAAAAGTGGCAATATAAATAATATATATGCCAAAGAAGCAAATGCAGTAGAAATATAAAATTGAAATGAAAAAGAAATATAAAAAAAATTAAGAACAGTTAATATTTTTTGCGAAGAAGAAACTCATTTTTAATTGTTTTTTTTATTTATTCAAGTAAAGGTATACATAATAGCTTAAGTTCTATTTCTGCTAAACTGTAAGCCAGTTTGTCGGCAGTTCCCGGTGCAGTTCTCGTACCTAATACTATTACAATATATGTCTTAGAGCTAACGTGAAGCTAACATTATACATAAAAATTACTAAACTAGAACAAAGATACAGCGACCTTGTCTGTCTGTTTGCCTATCTGTCGGTATGTATGTTTGTGTATTTGTTGCTGTATTATAAATATGTCTGTCTATTTGTTAGTCTATCTATTTCATTTATTATATTAAAATCCACGCCAACGAAGTTGCTAGTATGACGAGTTTATTGACTATGTATGTATAAAAAAATGTATCTCTCAAAATGCAACGATAAACGTTTAACAGGTATCCACCAGTTATAACAGCGAATATCTAATTAGTATTCGGCTCCCTTGCTCCATTTGTGACTACCGGTCTATACAAACAAAACCCAACTTTATTACTACGAAAATTAATACACGATCAATTTTCTACCAGTGTAGGCTTGCTGTCGGCGTCTCTGAGCACAACATCCAAACAACACTTATAATAAAGAACCAAACCGCTATAGAACCGCAACCGTGCCTTAATTCCAATAACGAAAACTGTACACATCGCTCGTGTTTCTAAAACGCATTTTTCCCCGAACCAAAGCCAAATATTTACTCTATCCATGAGCAGCACAAAGCCTCGTGTTTGCCCCGGCGTTGCACTTCGGATCCTGTGTAAACTCGACCTAACAAATTGAATGTAGTCCCTAAAATGCACGGCAAGATAAATCCAATCTTAACCAGTTATATTTAAGACTTAAATTGGACTGCCCGGATTCGCGAGTAGTAAAGTCACAAAAAGCATTATATTTTATGTCCGTAGTAGCGTTTAGTAGCCTAGAGCGTTTCTGCGGTAACTTTGTAAGCTTTAAGAAAAGGCACCATTGCCTCTAGATGTTGGGAGATGAATTACGCCAAAACATCAACACGTATAATTACGTTGATTTAAGTAAGACCTAACCTGAGCGACGTCTTTATGGATTAAGGCTATTAAGTCAAGTAAAACAATTTTAATTCAATTTAAAACTGGTTCGTCGCATGTAATGTTTTATTGAATTTTATTATGTTTAATTTGAAGTGGCAAATTGTATTATACGACGGAAGTTTTTATATATTCAAATTAACTTTCCATGTATATATTCACGCAGATAAAATTATACTCACAGACCCATAACACGAGACTTCTATCTTCCAAATTCATCATGTTTCGGAACTTTCTTGTTTTAGCGGATCTTCATAACGACTTAAAGGAAGGAAGGAAGAGAGGTACAACTTGATGATCTGAAAACTGTTTATCAAAGATAAAAATGAGCTTATAATAAACCTGTTTTAGTAGGTGATAGTTAGACTCCAGATGTGATATTTCTAAATATCTGTAAGACCACGGACCAAATCTTTTATAAACCCGTATGATTATAATAATGCCATCATTAGGAGATTTAAGTTGATTTCTTTCAGATTTTCTCAGTTCTACAACAGCATCAGTAGCTGCTAGTATCAGATAGCTGATATTAAAAGCAAGACCTGTTGGTTGTAGGAATTCTCATAAATTGGAAAGGTCAATTAAAATGGTAATTAATATGTAAATTAATTGGTTTTCTTCGTATGTTACCAGTATCTCTTTCTTATGTTATATGTTTGCAATAGTAATTTTACGTAGTAATATAAACAAGTACCGTAATACTAATAAGAAGTTAAACATACTTAACTGTTTGACTGTTAAACACTATAATTAATTTTCTCAGCTTTGGTAGAAGTTCCAAATATCAGAGAAGAGTAGCAAACGAGTATGCAAACCAACTGATATTAAGTAGACGCAGCCCATAAACATCCACATACAACCACAAACACGACCGAAATCCTATCTGAGCTCAAACGTAGATACGTTGCTACTCCTGAGGACTAAAATGGTCGCCTCGCTTCAAAGTGTAGCCGGCTACCGCATAACTCGTATTACTCGAACCGAAACACAAGTAATGCTTTATAGTGGATTATGAGGGTGGCGGTGGTACCTCCCTGGCCAAACTATAGTTCTCCCAACTTTTTAGACTACGCTAGCCAAGTGTAAATCAGTAGATTTTACACACATTTAAGAACCTTTTAAAGATATCTAAGATAGTTTTCTCGCAATATTTTCATTAAACGCTAAATCAAGTTATGATTAATTCCAAATAATCAATCCTGATGAGAGATAATTTTTCAAACATCTGTCCAAACGAGTCAATGAATGACCGGAGACTCTGGAGAGCTGGCACTCACCAAGTCAAAGAATTAGTTTAGCTGTTCAAACAGGTAATCTCAGGTTTCGGAGAACTCATCCCAAGGACAGTAGGTAATTTAGATGCAGTATTTTACCTTTAGGTTTAATATTATTATTATTATTTCATTTAATTTAATAAATTTTAATTATGTATGTATACATTTATAGGTGTATGTGTAACAAATCTAATGTGTTAAAAATTCACAATACGAGTACACACATAACTTCCAAAAAGCAGAAGGGAGTATTAGAAATTCGAACCCGTGACCTTGTGAATAACTTAACAATTTACATTAGTTTAAGTCGAAAGGCCTATGACATAAAAATATTATGAACTATCTGTGCCCACGACTTCGTCGGTGATGATTGAATTAAATTGACGTAACTTCTTTATTTGTTAACCTATTTCAATGAAAAAAACATTAATGTTAAGTGAAGTTCATCGCAATATAATCCTGAAAACTGCATTCATATTGGATAAGCCATTTCTGAGATTACAAACATACAGATATACAGGCAAAATCAAAATACATTATTTGGTTCTCTTGCATATATAAAAGCACCCCATTATGTTATATATATATATATATATATATATATATATGTATAGTTGTCATGTACAGACAGCGATCAATTACAGTTTTATTATATGTATAGATATTTGTAAAAGTTTACCAATAATAGTTCAAATCTACATATAAATCATAACGGTACGAAACTAAAGACATTATTTTTATGGCTAAGCTATATAACTCGAAACGATAATAAACTAACGACAAACACTTTTTATAGGCTTTTGACTTTGCAAAACAACTCAAAACACAATAGATATGCAATATTTTGTACTATCTAATATTAAAATATACTAAATGTTTGTCTGTATGTTCAGTGTTTTTAAAATAAATGTTAAGTCAGGAATTTACCATTGCCTTGGAAAATGTAACCGTTTATTTATTTACTTATTCAATGTTACTATCAAATTCTACATAATAAAATTAATGAGTGAAGGATTGCCAAATTGCCTGGATTTTAACTTTTTTTAACACCACAGACAAACAATATGTATATCAAATTTAAAAAAGAATCGGACCTAATGCGTGCATTGAAATACTACTACTAGCGACTCGGCCCAGGTTCCTTCAGGCAATAGAGTTCATGTTTACTTACATTTTTTTTTCATACATGCATCCTGTCATTACCTACTTGCAAAATGTAACAATTATAAACGTCTCTTTCGAACGACGACTGAATAACTATATTGAATTGAACTATTTAATTTCCCGCCCAATTTACAAAAAAAACTTACTTGTTATACACCAAAACCTTACTAAAGTAATCATTGTTGTTCACCTGTTGTTCAAAACTAACAGAAAATCTGTCCAGTACTTTTTGAGTTTATCACGAGCAGACAGACAGACACGACGAGGGAGTTTGTTTTATAATATTGAAAGATATAAATTATACATAATTCTTGTAAAAATGTACTTTACAATAATTTAATTTGACTTTACAATAACTTAAGTCAATTTTGTAAAAAGGTACTTTACAATAACTTAATAACTTGGAATTCCGCAAAACTACGCTCGAATAACTATTGTATTTATAGCGCAACCATACCCGCGGGTAGAAACTAGGAGATAATAAACAGGGGCCATTACATTAAAACAAAGGGTTCGCTGTAAACAATAACGAGTTCGCAAATAGCGGCAGATCTTTAACAAATACTTGAGCTACGTCTTTGTTAGGAACCCGTTCGGTTTCGCAATCAAGGATGACTCAGTGACCCATTGGTAAAACACTGTGATTCTCAACTTTGAAAATGTTACAATTTTCTTATATTTATTAACTGCACGCTTGTTTTTAACACGCTTTTATTAGCTTGGGTTGTATGTACGAGTATGTATGTAAGTAACGGATTCTTTGAGCATAATTTTCACCAATTTCCAGATGTCTGATTATTTTGAAACTTTGCACACGTATCAAGGAGCAATGACAATGCAATAATATGAAAAAAAGACAAATAAATAATAGTTAAAAAAACTAAATTTTTCTTATTTATACTTTTTTAGTTGGAATTTTTATAAAAGCTTGTTTTTTTTAACAATTATTTATTTATAAGTTAAAATGTCAAACGAATACGCAGACCACCTAATCCTGAAGATAGGGTTACGTGTGGATACTTCACGTGTAGTATGTTTTCAAACCGGTAATTGAGTGTAAAGTTTAATATCGATAATAACTTTTAAAGGTAAAACTATAGGTCGACAGGGGAGGTACTACCGCCGTCTTCATGATCCGCCGTAAAGCATTAATTATGTTTCGGTTGTACAGGTGCGGTTGTCGGCTACACATTGAAGCGAGGCGGCCATCTTAGTCCTCAGGAGTAGCAACGTATCTACGTTCGAGCTCAGATAGGATTTCAGACGTGTTTGTACGTACGTAGATGTCTATTTGCTATGACTTCTTAATATCAAGTGTTTTGCATGCTCGTTTGCTACTCTTCTCACATAAAAATCTAAAACTGACAGTTTAACGTAATATCTAAAGCACGAAAACATAGCCGAAATTTTACCACCCAGCAATAATAGTAATAGTTTAGTAGTTTAAAATAATTTAGTAGTAATAAAAAAATCTATGAAAAAATTAAAATTTGGAAAAGAGTCTTTTGAAACATTTATTTACAATAATGAACACCTTTAAACTAACTATAATAAAATCATAACCCAAACAATCTAAAGATAGTCCGTGCCCATGCGGGATAGTGCCAAGATCGCTGAACGCATACCCGCGTTGAATAGCTCTCTCTAGCCGAGTGCTCAACACGAGATATGAACCGACCCACTTGTCACCAGCAGCGTTGACCAAACGTGGATCTCGTCCCTTGAAGTCTCTTGAAGAACTCTAAACCATTATGTAATTAAATAATAAATAAATTAAAAAAGCAGACGTATCCTGATTAATCAAAATCCATGGTTACCTAATATATATATATTTTAAGATTTTTGCTTTTATATGTTGTTTTTTTATTTTTTATTTCATATATCAGCTGTTTAGATTATTTTGTAACGCATGCTGTGTTTAACTGTAATAATAAGAACAGTAAGACCATATATTATAGTAAACAGTTTTATTTTTAGAATTTACACGCTGTATCTTATGTTGGTGATCCAATATATAAATGTAAAATCTACTAAAGATTGAATACCATAGGAACACAGCCCATTGGAATCGCAGCTTTGATGTCGCTACTACATTTCAAAATAGCTTTGTAAACAGTGCACGCCTCATTACGAATGATGATTTTTATAAAAATATGTTATATTAACTATAAAATTTCACTGTAAAATTGTGTTTAATTAATCTTCCATTTGTCGTTTAACTTAACAAATACACATAAAGATATACAAATTAGGAAACATGTATACCTACTTGAGTCATTAATTATCTTTTAGATGAGTCTGAACGGGGATCGAACTCGGAATCTCTGCGTAGTAGACTTTTATAATGACCAATGTATCACGTTGTACATCGAGTATATATTATCTAGATTACGAGTTCGATGAAAATTTGTTCCACTTTTCAGTAATTAGCACTTAGCGGTCCGAGTACCGAACAAAACTTCGAACAATTATTCCCGCTTTTGATCAACGCTACTAGTGAAAATTTATTTTTGGTCACGAGTAATTTATAAATTTAATATTCTCCAAATAAGCTCAAAAACCAAAGTACTGTAACTAAAATCCCATACATACAAATACAGTCTAAGGGCTAGTCCTTGTTTGTACACTACATATTTGTGAAAAAAGTTACCATAATCGTTAATTATTTATCGATACGTAAAAATTCCAAATCCAATATTATAACAAAGATATGTCTATCTATCAACCTTTCTACAAACACATAATACAAAAATTACTCGACCGAATTCTATGTAACATTTCACTTTATAGCCTTAGGAACCACTTGATACGCAGTTGTTGGTTGGTCATTACGTACATATATACATAAAAATAAATATATAACTTCTTTTAAAGATACAGTAAAACATCGTGAGGAAACCTGCTTACCTGCGAAGTTTCCATAACGTTCTCAACGATATGTGAAGTGTACCAGTCAGTACTTGACCAGCGAGTTCAATAAGAATCATTTTCTTAAACGATAAAGGAAAACATCGAGAGTAAATTTGCTTGAATGCGGATTCTCCATAAAGTTTCTAAAGTCTACCGATCGGCACTTAGTAAGGGAGGTAGACTAACAGCTAATAGCATAGCGTATATAATAGCATAGCATAGCAAAGTCATTCTCATTCCACCTCATGCCCGTGCAATTAAAAACATAATGCATTGTGAATTATGTATTTTTCGCTTCTCTTAAAAAATTACGAACAATTTCATGTGTACAGCTAATATAGTATACAATTGAATTGCGTTCCTATTATTGTAGCGATTCCTAAAACTCCGTTAAAGCCCAAATTGCGAACAAACGATACAATCTCGTGCAGCCACGCTCCAATTTACGAGCGAGCCTCTCAAAGCATTCTTAGTCCACAGGAACGAAGGTATTACCATGTGTGTATCGAGAAAAACCGGACAAGATGTATTTATTATTATTATTTATGTTAGAACAGTGCAAACGAGCACGCATACTACCTGATGTGAGTGATGTAATGTTAAGCGCAGTCTATACACATCCACATGTAACCACAAATACGACTAAATCCTATCTGAGCTCGAACGTAGACACGTTGCTACTCCTGAGGACTAAGATGGTCGCCTAAAGTGTAGCCGGCATACGCACCTCTCCAACTGAAACACAAGCAATGCTTCATGGTAGATTATGAGGATGGCAGTGGTACCTCCCCGGTCGAACTATGGTTCTCCCACCTTTAAAAGCTTTTATTATGTTTGTATTTCTTACTTTATTGTCGAACGACAATCGTGCCGGCGATTACCTTGACCAAAGGCATAGTCTGGCTATTCAACGATATAATGTCGCCAGCGTTTGAGGGAGTTCCCCAAAACGCACGAGACCAAAGGACGGAAATTTTAATGAACTAACATAATTTATGTGCTTATATATAATTTGTTTTAATAAATACGTATATTTTAACTTAGTTTATCTTATATTTAGGATTATTTAGTTTTAAAAAATCCATAAGAAAATATTTGGTACAAGTATACAAATATTAATTTATGTTATTAAAGAGTTTATGATTTCCTTTAATTAGACTATTGATTACTAAAGTGTCCGGACAAATAATATATGTTTGGCATACCTAGTGACGTGTGGCATTTTTGTCGAGCACAATAATCTTATAAGTTTCTAAACATGACCATTCCATTTAAATCCGTGCTTCCAAGCTGGATTCATTTAACATTTTACGACGCCATCATTCTCTACAAGAGATGAACTCGGGATTAATTTTAAATTAGGTGCTTACTTTAAAAAAGTAGTTATGCTATTTCCGTTAGAAATTATGGTCGGAAAACAGGTATTAAGAAACTATTAGATTTAATTTGTTACTTTAAATTAGGTTATTTAGTACCTGTTAAAATATGCCTAACTTTTAATATCACTTATAATGTTATTAACCTATAAGATTGGCTATATACATATATGTGTGTGTGTGTGTGTTAAGTAGCTATAGGGTTGGTTCCAGATGTGCTTAGACGACTGTAACTGCGTAACATCAGATGGATTTAATGTGATTGAAATAAAACAGTTGAAAAACGTATACAGTCATAGAATATTGTAACAATAGCGTCTGTTAAGAATCTTTCTGAACTATTATTAATGGACCATACCCATACCCATGCGCATTTTTGCAACTAACAATTAACTGTGATGACCAATCTTGAATTCCAATGCTTATTTTTAAACCGACTTTTAAAAAACTTTTGAAAATTTACTTTCAATCCATTTCGCGTCAAAATTTATTTTTATGTATGTAAATATACAATTCCTTACTCCATTAACCGATTTTGATAAACCATTTTTTATTATAAAATTAGTTTTTAACGATACATCAAACATAGCGGCCTGGAGAGCGCTATGACCACGTATGCCGTGCAGACTGGCATGGACTGGACAGAGGTCCGGGTTCGATCTCTGGCCAAGCTGAGATCCATATAATGAATTTAGATTTCTGTTATTGGTCTAAGTACATGTGTTTTGGTTTTAGCGTGTAACCATCGCAAATACTATATATAAGATCCTATCCTTGAGTATAGAAAGCGTTATCTATTTATTATTTCTGAATCGTAATTCTTTCTTAGTATATTTTTAATGGTGGAAGAACTATAGTTCGACGGGGGAGGTACCATCGCCGCCCTCATAACCCG
>DWON01000151.1:0-42617 GCA_018251015.1 Phocides pigmalion okeechobee
TGGTTGTCCATGGGCTGCAGTGACCACTTAACATCAGGTGGCGTGCATGCTCGTTTCTTACTCTTACACAATAAAAATAAAAAATAAAAAAATTGGCTAGCGCTAGAAGTCAAAATATGGTTGACCGGGGAGCTAGTAACACTAACTCATAATCCGCCGTGAAGCAATTTTTCCGTATCGGTTGGAGAAATGCTGGCTATATTTAAAAGTGAGGCGACCATCTCAGTCCTCTGGAGAAGCCACGCATCTACGTACGAATTCAGATAGGACTTTAGTCCTTTTTGACGTTGTACTCGTATGTAGATATCCATGGGCTGCAACGACTGATTGCTCTGCATGCTCGTTTGCTATTCTTCTCACATAAAAAAAACCTACAAATACTACAATTAATTAAAATTAAATTAACCTGGCACTTTGAAAACGTTACAACAATTAATTGGCACCTGTGCGTCAGCGACACATCAGCTCTGAATTCTTAATTTTCTAACTCGATGTTACTCATACTAGCTCGAAGTAAATCCGTTACTAGATCTAGGTGCACTTAATTTTTGAATCATACCCATGACGTAAAAATGAGCATTTTAATTTATATATAAAACCATGAATGTATATACATATATTCACCATATGTCTACTCAATATTGTCCGTGGACAACCTATTGCGCCCATTAATATTACGGGCAATAATTCAAAATAACGGTTATTTGCACAAAGAGTTTGAAACATCTCACATAAGGATTTCTATACTATAAATACGTCGAATCATTACTTCCGCACCACAAAATCTTTCGTGAATTACCTGTAAAGGAATAAGGACATCTCTTATCATTTGTGACACTTTCACCCACTGCTGAAAATTTAATAGCTTGTAAAGTACAGCTGTGCCAATATATTATTATAAAATATACCTACGTCAATCCGAGTTCAGCATTACTCATCGCGTACTGTTCTGTGTTATTTTTCAAGTTTTCAATGGACCTAATTTATCTTCTGTCTATTCTGGGCGTCTAACGTATTTGTGTTGATACGTGAGTTTAAATAAAAACACAAATTCCCCTACAGTAATGAAAACTAATTAGATTTGATAATTTCAGTCATTAAAATAAGGTAATATGCGTTATGACGTTTGATATTTAAATTGGACGATTGTTTTTTTTATCGTGAACCCAACAATGAGGTCAATTTACCGATAAGAGAACATTCGTGCGTCATTAAATGCTAGGTAGGTACAATATCAGTTGCATATATTTCAAACGGTATGACTTGACAAGCATCTGGTCACGCAGTCACTATATGGTATTTTCATTACAAAGTTGCTAAACCAAATATGCAGGAGTAAACGAACACACGTGTATTGGTCAATAATCTCGATCAAATAATACAAGAAACAGTTAAATTCAATTAACCCTAACTCTTATACTTGTACCTCTGGATGATACATTTTAACGATTATATCATTGATTCGTTGGAAATCTAAAGACAATTATGGCATTTTTACGATGTATCGGGTACTAACGATTATTCAAAAAATGTTAATGGTGAGTGCCTGGTACATAGTTAAAAGTATAAATTCCGCGATAATGTTACTTTTAAATCATATACAATTACGGTCTGTTGGACGATGATTATATTTGATTAGCGGTAACTTGTGGCTTAACTTTACCCTATAAAACCAGAGGTAGGTACAGGCAATCTGTATACAAAATTTGAGATGGGTTAAAGCAGTACAGACGGACGGAGTAAGGATATTTTATACGTACTTCCGAAGGTATCAAGATCATGCTTTAAACTTATCTATTTCTCAGGCAATTTTATGATCACGTTAGTAAATGAACAAGTCGCTTTAAGTCTTGATTAAGTACTCGTATTTAGTCTACAAGTCTACAATGAAATATAAATAAACAACGACACTACGGTACATATGATTGTGATTTGAGAGGATTCATTAAAATGTTTTCCTGTCATTAAATGTTAAATATATAAAAAAAATTAAAACTGAAACACATTATATACTATTCACTAATTTAATACTCAATTATTTGTTGACCTTTAATTAAAATCAACGATTACAACATATAACTACAAATAAAGTCACAATCCACAGAAAATAAGTATGTACAATAGTAACTTGCACACTTAAGCATATTTAACAGTTCCTCTTTGACGTCATCTCATACAAAGAAAAATGGAATTTACGCCAGAATATATAAATAAGTAGGTACATAAAATACATCAAGATATAAGTACGCATCTCTCTATTTACAAATAAAAAAATATACGTATTCATACAGAATGGTCATCATTTATATTAATATCTATTATTTATTGTTCGTCGTATCTGTAAAAAAATGTATCTGTATCATTCAAACAACGATCAACAATAACAAATAATAAATGCTGTCAAATTTTAAGTTTATATTCGATATCTTTGATTGCTGAATATTAAATAAAGATTTTGTTTCGAACTGTATTTGGTTCAACATGAAATATTATCTACGTTAGATGCTAAAAAAATAGTAGACCCACAATATAACTCGGTATTTAATGTACCTAACAAATGTATAATAATATTGGTTTAATCTATATCTTGAAAGAATATCTGTAGATTTTGATTGAGGTATTGGCGTAAAATAAAATCACTTGAGAATAAACAACAGTACCTATTTGTAAGTAGCATTACAATAATGCGAAGTGATATAACATTTATGACGTAGATATATGAACGTAGTGGGTGGGGGAATCGGGTTCGAGAGAGAAGGTTGACAAGCTGAGGTAACGAACGAGCTAGCTTGGATGCTGCTCTGACGTCACGATTAACCTCGCGCTGGCCCACAGGGGCATTGCTCCGTGGAGTCCGCGATGCCGTATTGAATAGTGTGGATTGCGGACTATGGATACTGTAGGGCCATTCGTGTAGATTTATAAAGACCTATAATTTTCCTTTTTTCTGTGCCCCATTTAAGATTATTACCGGTTTACTATGCGAGCTAAATGAATTTAACGATATGTTGACAAGAAAAAATTGAAGACGACATTTACAGTTTTATTAATTTAAAATTATTTTTATCATTGGAAAAATCAGCAAAATATTGAAAATTTTAAAGACTAAAGTTAAAAAGTTTACTATCAAGCACCTTGTATGTTACGTGCAAATTTAAAAATCTAAAGGTATAAAAACACCCATTTTTGGTGTTTTTGATACCTGTAGATAATTAAAGGAAGGCGGGTATTTATAACGAATGAATTCTATATTTAGACATTCTACAAAAATAGGTACCTACTTACTAATAATTTACTCAACCTAGGATTCGTCTTTGTTTTCTAGCCCTCCGGTTTCCTCGAGCGGCCTTTGTCTTACAGCTGTATGCAAGAAGTATACTGCATATCCCGCTGGGACCCCGCCAGGAAGTATTGCTTACGGATTGTCATGCCTCATGGATCGCTACTCTTGCAGGTTCGAGATACACGCAAATTTCTTTTTTTTCGACTGACTAACAAATTCTTTGTAACTGTCGGAGCGTATAATGACCTTTCTTTATTAATATATTTTATATGGTCTCTCATGGGAGGTATCATCCAACATGTATATTGCAGCTTTGACTTTCATTATGTGTATGTAAATAATATGATGAATTATATTATATTATTATAATGAAATGTCTGAACTTTAATCTAGTTCTAGTGCGAAGTTTTGTAAGTTTCGGTGTAGGCAGTTGTATAATAGGATGACTTTAATTAAAAAGTTACTAACCTTAAAATCATTGAGCTAATAGATAACTCTTCAATGTTAAAACATTTGCATAATTAGAAATATATCATCTTGTATATCCCATGAATATTTGAATAAATTCAATAGTCGACTAGTGCATACTAAAATGGTATAGAATATAATCACGTAATAAATTGTAATTTAAAAAATGTGTTATGATTTCAGGCAAAAGACGCATACACGAGGGACCAATGGTACTATTCTATTGTGTGGCGAGTAAGTACAAGTCCTTTGAAACAACAACGCAATATTTGTTAAAACGAATAATAAAATAAATTGTAATCATCTTCACTTTTCAGAGAAACATGATAAGATATCGCAATTTTTTGACGAAGTCTGTCAGAAAGGAAGTTGTCATGAAAGAATTAAAGGTGAGTACGAAAAGTAAACAATCTAACATCACATGATGCACATTATCTTATCGAGGTTGTATCTACTATCGGGGTTCCAATGAAATACATAACAAGTACAAGTACACAATACAGATTATTATGATAATATAGTTCTTTCTAATGGCTTGAGACCCATTAGAGATAGTAATAAAATTTACAATGAAAAAGGAATAAGCGCAAAGTATATAAAGTATCAGAAATTAAAAAAAATAGAAAATATTATTTTATAGCGCTTATTGCGATTACCCTACTTCGACAAATGACGTTATTATTGCTTCTAAAAAGGCAATGACGGCTAAGTAATAACTAATATGCATCGATCGTAGCATTTGTAAAATGATCAAATTTTGTTCTAAATACAAATAAACATTGGAAGTTAAGTTAAGACCTTATCTAAATCTCTAACCACGCTGTCCTCGAAGATATATAACATTGATAAATTTGACCAAAGCAACCGTCGATAACAGGTATATTCAACGATAAATAAATTTCGATTTGGCGTGATTGCAACTATTTACTGACGTCAAGCAATTGCTGTTTTATCCATTTATCGATGAATCAATGCTGATATCATAAGCCCTCACTTTTATAAGTGCTAATATTTAAAATATGTGAAAGATGAGCGTAGCGAGATATCTAGCTAACTGCTTTTCATCTGTGGCCTCTCACGATGGTTCCTCAATGTTATGGATATAATCTAAGTTGTTTTACAAGCAAACTATATTATTTCATAATATATATCACTCCAGAATATTTGTTGCAGTAATAAATGCCCCGTGCAATGAAAAAATGTACCCGATACATAGTTTTTCCAAATTAATGTTTGGAAATAAATTTTTAAACACTTCTTTTTTCAATTACTTGTTACGTACTTGATCGTACGGAACCTGAATGGCAATTTAATTCTCTTGTATTTAATTTGCAACTAAAAAAATATATATTATGTAGATACAACGATGGGAGCAAAAGCAAAAAAATGTCTTTATTACTCTGACTGACCTTTAATCCACCATTTACTAATTAATAGATATATTTTAATATATCATGCAGACAGACATAAAATATACAACATTTTAGAAAACAATCTGACATCTCACTTTTATTTACATTTCACTACCGTATTGTAATATGATTTTAGATCTTTCTAAATTTGTTGTTTATAATCATTAGTATATTTTATAGAATATGGTGGATTTTGCAATGACAACACCCTTGCAAGATGATAGCGTCACCAGGGCTCCCCTTCAGATTCTCACTAGTCTACTTTCAGAGGTAAGTCTGCATACCTATTCAATAAATATGCACTCTTATAATGGAATGGAATGGAATGCGTGAAATGCGACTTAATATTTCCAATATTACTGCACATAGTAGATATGGTTTGTGAGTAAGTCGGTAGGTATATTCGTGAAAAATTGTTTTATCGGCAATATGAAATGGTAACAGAAATTGATTATAGTCGTTAATCTCACTATCGGCATTCGTTCCGTAACGTAACTGTTGGCGGGTACAAAAGTAAACGCGTGATTGTTTCATCTACATGAACCATTGACGTTGTTTCGCTTTAGCGTTCCATCCGATTTCCGAAGTGCAGGACTTTCCGCTTTTAAAATGTATGTATTTTACATGTTTTAACTGACAGAAACCAGTATTTAATGTGAGATATTTAAAATTACTAATTCAAATTTAAACAAATATCAAAACGAAATTTAGAGTTTTCTCGGAAAAAAACGTGACACCGCCTCCACAATTTAGCCATCACCACTATTTATGCAACTAGTTCTATCATCCTATCCTCCTAATCAACACGTCTCATTACATCTGAAGGCTAATCTGTATATTTTCAAAGACCATCCTTTTGCAGTTAAAAACTAAATTTTAAGTGTCTTTTTTAATGGAACATTACAGATTAGAATGATAACGTATGAAATAAAAATAAGTTAACGAAGTATCGTTTGGTCTAGCGCAACGAACATCAATTTGGTGGCTAGCATTTTTAATCATTTATCCGACGAATCAGAAAAAGAATGTCACATGCCATACAAATACGACAGTAATATTTTCTAATGTTAGAATTAGTAAGAACCGAAACGCTTAGAATTATTTGCTATTTAGCTATCCTCTTAAGGATTTTCGATGTACTTTGTGATATAAACTATCATTTCTGTCCTTTTTATAGTAAATAATTGTAAATGTCCATGATAACGCCATGAAGATTTGATTTCATATCTCAAAGAATCAATTGCAATTATAAGATAAACGCCTTAGAAGAACGAATTTAATCTCAATGTTGTCGATTCCCAAATGGAAGAACATAGCTATTATTAATTTACGAGCGTCTATTTACCATAATACGCATAGGTATAATTCCTAATTACACTTTAAAGTTAAAAGTGTCTTACTGCTTGCAGAATACCCTCTTTGAAAGTCTGATAAAAATAAATTCAGGCATGACCAAAACTAGTCCAAACCGATTATCGTACTTAATTTCGACATACATATGCATTCCTACTTCTGAAGACGGAGATGAAATGTTATAAATTTGTATTAGTGAATTTGTATTACCACATCTATTGTACAAGGACCAGGCTGATATAGACGTGACTGCACTTTAAAAAAAAACTATATAAAATACGCGTATTATTTTTCTTAATTTGGCTACCCTACGTAAAAACACGCTATCAGCTCGTAATACTTTAACGAACGTAAACATAAACCACTAACTATTTATACTACCGCAATTAACAAACGAAATAATGCTCGTGACGTCAGTAAAGGCACACGTAGATAATTAATAATAATGATATAATTTATTTGCTATTAAATAAATTACTTTTTGTAGCTTTGCGGCGTCATTCCAGTTATTTATTAAGTGACTATTTATTTCTCAAGTATTTAATGAGATGTAAGGTGCGGGAAAAATGATTACTTACTACATTTTTTATTTGTAATTTATAGAAACATGTATTTTCTTCTTAAGTCATTACTTATATAGGTACTTGGTTTGATACGAATGGCCACACGAGATTACTTAGGTTTTGTAAACATCATGTCATCGAATATTTATTTGTAAAAGAAAATGGATAGCAAGCTTATTTCAACTGCTAATTTCGATACCGCTCAGATTACCTGATATTTTCTAGATAAGAAAAATATTCGTGCATATCTAATGGAGGTAACTTATTTTACTGGCTAATTAACTACGCCTTTTACCTGTTGTTGCAAGTTCAATCTATTGTTCTGATTTTTACCTTTAATTTAAAAGTTCTCTGTATATTAGATGAGTAGCAAACAAGCGATCTGATGCGAAGATGATCTTAAGTGATCGCTGCAGACTATAGAAGGTCACATTCAATTTCAACAACAATGTCGTCCTGAGATCGTACATAGGTTCGTTGATACATTGGAGGATCAAAATAGTCGCCACGTGTAAGTGTTGCTGGCAACAACACCTCTTTAACCGAAACAAGAATTGTTTTACGATGGATAAGGTTTGCTATTTTCCCGGTCGAAGTATAGTTCTGCTACCTGTAAAAACACTTCTTTATAGCTAACTTGTACTTGTTTTACTACAGAACAAGGAGAGTCCGGATTGGGAGGAGTGGGCAGAAAGTGCAACCAGCGTGGCAGCGCCTTTGTTGGCCGAGCGTTGCGTTAACGGCGAGCTGTGCGCCTTGCTGGCGAGGTTGTGCCGCCGTCGACCAAGAGCAGCACCTCTGCCGGCCCTCGCTCCCCCCGTGCGACGAGTTCTTATGCGGAACGTTGACTTCGGAAGAGCTCCGAACGCGAGACAATTCGTTCGAGAGTATATAAGGTGTGTATAATATTACTAACGGGTCTTTTATAGTCCCACATCTATAGACGAGACCCACACAGGAGCATCCTTGTACATAATTTATTGTACTTATGATCACATGATTATTCTGCCCAGCAACGTACAAAAAACTAAAATTTGTATTTTCGTATGCCCCGCAACGTGAAATTTTGCACAGAGCATGTCTGCAAAAAACTAAAAATACTCGCATCGCTTTGCGTCTGCCTTATCAAGTTGATATTTTTTTCGGCTAAAACTGTTTCCTCTTTAACAAACAATGATAAATATTGAGGAAAATAGATATTGTTGTTAGTTTTCCTGTTTATAATTTTGGTAAGCGTAATTAATATCGAAATACACTTGTAAAAATTCCCTAATGCATATATTTAAAATCACACACAAAAAATAACACATTTTATCAGATAAGCCAAAAAGAGCTATAGTAGTAGTATATAGTAGTATAGATGACCATTTTATAGCGAATTTACAATTCCGTTTATAATTATTTATAAACATCTCTTAAGTGAGCAATTATAACTTTAGATACAATTAATTTTATACGAAGAATTTGGATGAAGTCTATACAACTTGGATTCTGACTATACACGTATACGATACACGTATGAATATATTTCCATCATTAAATAAATATCTTATTAAATTATATAAATTCTACTTTTACTTCGTCCTCGATCCATTTTCATTATTCGTGTTATGAATGTTATAATATACACTTTTCCCCAAAACGTGCCCAAACAGTCGCACAGAACTAGAGATTGTCGCTAATGAATTTAAAAATGGCTGTCTGACTGCTAAACTTTGCAGTTTTGAGTTTCATTATATTTTCAATGTTTTTTAATACAGTTTTTCAAAATTACATTTAAATTGTGACTACTGAGCGACCACTAGCTCTATATGATAATACATTTGTTAGATGTAATGTCGTACGGAATAGTACATAAATGTCGTGTTATTGGTAAAATTATTGTATATTCAATTATTATTATTACATACTTTGGTAAATATTAACCAATGTCAATGCTATTCATTTGTGTACAAATTAATTTACGCCTGGCGGTATTCACGTTTTATTATTCACAGTATGCCTGTTATTATTCAAAATATCAACGGAAAACATTTTCCTCTCAAAATTGGACATAAATTACTATATTTCCGTGTTACAAAATTCCCCAGATATTTAACAAACAGAGGATACAAGGAATCTAACATTTTAAAATTTAAGACTAGCATACAAGCATTATTAAAATCTATCTGACGATAAGTTATTTGTAGGGCGACTATTTTAGTTTCTAGATATGTCAGAGTTGGTCATTAATGTCCATGGGACATGGAACACTGATCACCTACTTAACATGCGTAAGCTGCCTGTTTCTTTGCTGCAATCATTACATATAAAATGCACGTTTTTATGGACTTACTGTCAGGTAAAATGGTCGCTATTCTGCTAAATAAAAAAAGAAAAAATCTTCCTAAGGGATACTTCTCAAGCATGGAATCTCGTATGAAAGCAAAGCACCGAAACGCAAGAATTACTTCATGCTGGAAATAAGTGTAGCGACAGTAAAATCGTACAAAATTGTGTCATCTATTAAAATGTTATTATTTTAAGCTTTATTATTTTTTCTAGCGCCTTGAGTTCGTATAACTCGGGTAGTAGCCTGGTGCGGCGTTTCGTTGAGGTGACGCACGGCAACCGTGCCACCTGCCCGCACCCGCGTGCCGCTCCCAACTTGGTCGCAGTGGCACTCGCAGCCATCGACGATTACTACCGCGAGTGTGCATCGCCCCACCGCTGTGAGGACAGCGAGGAAGACGTCATGTGCTTTGCTGATATATTAGAGCACATGTAAGAAATATTCCTACATTATTAATTTAGAAAAGTAGCAAACAAGCTAAATGATAACAGCCTATATACATCCATATATATTAAATGGGATTTCACTACAGCCTGAAGTACAATGTTGGACGGATTATAACAATCTATTTTATTCGCAAGTAGCAAACATGTAGTTCATAATTTAAATTCAAATCAATAATGAAATTGAAATAAACAGGATTCAGTTATGTCAGTCATAATATACCCAAGTTTCTAGTTATTTCGGTATAAAATTGCCAAACCTTATTTAATATTCTAGTTCTTTTATAACAAAGCTTAATATACAAATACAGTAAATTTTTGGCACAAATCTTTTAGGAGCGAATATGAAGACTGGCTCGTAGTGGTAGCAAGCGTCCTTCAACCGGTACCGTTTTGCGCTGCCGCACTCAGCTGCCCTAACGTCAGCAAACGTTTGGGAAATGTGTTTAAAGCGATCGCAGTAGACCCTCGGTGCGCGGTGCATTCGTGCACGGCTCCAGCAAACGCCGCTCGTCCTTGCCCGCCCTCATGGCTGCGTGCTACAGGACCCTCCCAGCCTTTGATCTCGTTGCCACAGAAACAGCTGTGTCAACTATGGGGAAATATGGTAAATAATTTATTTTTACATTTAATGGCAACTTGTAAAGTAATAAAACCTGTAAGGTTTGAGCGTGAAAGTACTAACGCCGTACCCACTTCTAGTGAGAAGCATTTTTTGCATTGCAGTAAACATATAGAAACGCATAAATACCGCTAGAATCGTAACCGGCTCACTTATAGATGAGGCGACTGTCTTAGTGTTTAGGAGTAGCAGTATCAGTGAAGGACTTCAACTCGGACCTACTCTTATTTTTTATATGGAATTGATTAAGGAGATTCATGGTGGACTACGACCATTACCTCTCTATCGAGTAGATTCCAAGTATATATGCTATTTTCATTCAAAAAAGTAATAATGATGAAATGAAACTATTACTTTATTTATTGGTTACAACTATCTTTATGTCCCACTGTTAAACACAGATTTCTCTGTCCTCACCGTTGGGAAAGGCCTACCCCTTTCTCCACAGTGCTGCTCCAATACGGATAAGATACAGAGTTGTGTCTAACCCATCTGTTAATTAAATTCAAACCGTCCTGACAGGTTTCCAGTAAAACTTAACCATCACCAAAAATAACGACCGGATGCGACTACGTAACGTGCCATCCTTATTAAATGTTTAAAAACAAATATAACCAGGTACTATAAAGTAAACTTTATTATCCTTTTAGATTAAGAGTTTGTTGAGCTGTTGCATGAAGAAGAAAAGTTTTCTCCAGAGTATGAGCAAACAACTGCCCGATTTCCTCCTTGTAGCATTGACTGAACACGTAAGTTGTCAAATATTTCTGACAAAATAAGAAATAACCCTTTTTACACCTAGATTTTTTCCTATGCCATAAATACAATGATCACGAGGGTATTGATACAAAAATTCAAACCTACGATATTAAATAATTAAACCACTGCTAAGTTGAACACCGAATCCGACCGACCGAATTCTCTTAGCAATGTCTATTAATGACATTTGCAAATTACATTGCGTAAATAATCGCCTGAAGTGAGGTTTACTACTACCCATATTTGTATGATAACAACGGTACAATTTCAATGTTATAAACAAAGATATGGCTAGGCAACGATATAAGGCGCCCAATTTAGGTCCCAAAGCAACATCGAAATCGTGCGGAATTTCAGTCTGGTATAAGATTTCCGTAAGAGACATCTTTGGGTGGCAGTGACCTAATTTAAACATCCGAATGCTACTTGTACGTTTGTTGCTTTCATTATATTAAAGGTTAGCTATCAATATTTGATGTCTAAAAATTTTAACAGTATTACTTACATTTTTCAGCCTGCAGCATTAGAAGCTCTTTGTCTCATGCTAGAATGGGAAGTCGCGAACGGCGAGCAAATTCAGTTAGAGATAATTGCAGCGCTACAAGGCACCGAATTAGGAATAGTGTATTATAACGATCTATGCGAAAGACAGCAAAGTCTCCAGATATTGGTAGGTATTTTAAAACGTTAATAATAAATAAGGTTACGGAAGAATATTAATTTTTCTTATAACTTTTTACATTATGTACCTTTTAAGATGCACGCATTTATACAAATGCGTGCAAACATATAGGTACATGTTTATATATTAAATTACAAAAAAAGATTTAGAATTTACTTACATTTGACATATTTCATATTTATTGTAATTAATACAATATGCGTTTATTAAATAACAATTTGAATTACGTAACGACTTACAAACTTAAAATATGTTGGTGGTGTTATTATAACGATTTGAATTAACGTCCTTATTGTGTTCAAAATAAACTTTGTTGTTATAAAAATAGCTAAGAGGGTTATTTTTCCACGAACTTGCTTTTAACGTTAATATTAACACACGAGTAAATATTTTCCAGCTATGTTTTGTAATTTTCAAATTAGAACTCCCTTCAGTTTGGCTACGTGATATGCAGTGGTCGCTGCAAGCCATCGTCATCCTCAAACAGGTCTAGAGTAACATCTAAGATTTTACTAAGACTACGACTAAAATCGTCTCGTTTCTTTTTGTTACCGGCAGTCGCAATTCTCAAACCGAAACACAAGATTTGCTTCAAGTTAGATTATAATGGCGGTAGTACCTCTCCGGTCGAATTTAAGATCTGTCACTATGTTCATTATGGAATGTTTTGTGGCAGCAATCGGAAGGCGGTCCGACCCGGCTTGCTCTGCCGGTGCGTGCGACGGACGCGGACGTGGCCGCGCTGCTGGGGACCGGCGCACTCGGCAACCTCGAGTGTCTCTCGCTCGCTTTCACTAGCGTCACCAGCGCCTGTGCCACACACCTTATCAAGGTAAGTTGCCTTTTATGTTATAAGAACAAAATGTAGCATGCAGTCTACTTAATATTGCTCAAGTTCTTACAAGTTCATATCCAAATACAGTTTATTGACTGTATTCTTTATAACAACCATCACTACCACTAAACCACTTTTTCTACATCTAATTCTTAAACCTATGCATCGTTAAACGTTTCTTCCTATATATTGTCTTGGCCCACTCTACGTCCTACTATAAGAAACTATTTACAAATTTTTTGTTTTAGTTGCCGTCACTCCGATACTTGAACTTATGGTCAACAAAATTCGGAGATAGCGGCTTAGAGCTCATTGCAGAACACCTGACAAGACTGCAGGTCTTAAATCTTTGCGAAACGCCGGTTTCTGACAAGGGCGTAGAAGCATTGTCAGGTGGGTACTTTAATTCATTACAATGTTTATTTCACTGCAAGATACTATACTATATTCTCAAAACAGGTACACCACTCGATGTTAGGTGGTCTTTGGAATTAACAGACATCTATCAATATCCAACCTAAAACAAACCTGAAGTCCTGAGTTCCGTGGTTATATATGCACGGTTGTTTTTCAGGACTTAGTCGCTCCATTTTCAACTATAGGCTAGCTGAAAATCTTTCTGTATGACCATTTACATATTTTCACAGGTCTATCTAGTCTTCGCAAGATAAACCTAAACAGCACCAAGTTGTCATCTGAAGCTTTCGAAATATTGCGGCGTAGGTTACCCCAACTACAAGATTACGACGTTCGCTACACGGAAGCTTGGTGACAGTGCATGATGGGTTATGAAATTCCCGCCGGACCTAAGAAACGTTTCGATGATTCGTATGGCGTTAATGATTCAAATCCCAAGATCGTTAATAAACCAAGTGCTAAGTGTGAACAACATATTACCGGATTTACAGCCACGGGCCTTTTTAAGTTTCCATTTTTTTCAGACATACGTCATGCTCTTAAAAGTCGATTAACATAAATTGAAAACCATTGGAATCGAAAGAATATGAACAAACTTACAACCAAAACTAGTTTTAATAACTTTGACACTTTTGTTGATTCAAGTTTTTTTGTTGATATTAATTCGATTCTGAATGTGATACTTATGTTACATCCAATATACCGCCGTTATATATTTAGTACGTACTAGTCTTGTAAGTTGAATAAGCTGATAAAATGTTCCATTCGGTGGATGAAAAATTCGGTGGACGGTGAAGAAATGTTATTTCATATTTGCCTATTTTTTTCTTACTTCATTTACACGAGTATCACAGAAGACTTAATGCTTGTCAAATGTAATTTATATATTAATATGTAAGCGTTCGCATTTTTAGTCATTATTGTAGGATTAATGTGAGAATCAATGAGAAAATAATTTGGATTTCTTCAATATTCCCTAATAAATGATACAATCGGTAAAGCGCCGTTTGTTATAGTTTTGTATATAGATTATAATTAGTATTTCAGCAAACTCTTCCTGTATTATTCC
Organism: Phocides pigmalion okeechobee; assembly: GCA_018251015.1. NCBI lineage: Eukaryota > Metazoa > Arthropoda > Insecta > Lepidoptera > Hesperiidae > Phocides > Phocides pigmalion. The sequence goes on from DWON01000151.1 coordinate 14,239, forward strand.
AGCAAATCTAATATTAGGTAGGATCTGGTCTTGCGATTATTTCTTCTACCCGAATTTGTAATGAAGTATGTATAATGATTGTTTGAAATTATAAATGTATTAGGAACTCGTGTGAAACTAATCAAAATGCGTAATAAACAAAAAATATCCGCAATTTGAAAAAAAAAATACAATACGATAGCTCTCATAGATATAAGATTTTTTATAATGTTATTTTTGCTGTAAAACTTATTTATTCATGGTGTGTATTTAAGTATTTTAACAAGATATATTTGTTGTTAATGTAACTGTAAAACTATTTATTCATTGTGTGTATTCGTAATTAAAATGTTAGATAGATAACGATACGATATATACGATAGGTTTACGCGTAGATATATTAGATAAATAAATGTTAATGTCAAAAATGAAATTATTAGTATTATAATGTATATAATAATTATAAAGTATAGGGCTGTGAGGAAAGATTCACTGATGGTACATTGAATTGTAGGCGCGTATGCGATGGATTAGTTAAGTTGAATAGTTTAATTTTAATATATATGTATAATCTTGTGAAAGAGTAAGAAACGGGCATGCAGGCCACCTGATGTCAAGTGGTCACTGCAGCCCATGGACAACTACGTCCAATCTCAAATGGAACAGAAGTTCTAGTTAAGGATGGACACGGATGCGTTCCTACTCTTGAGGACTAAGATGGGCGCCCCCAATAATGTGTATCCGGCAACCACACCTCCCCAACCGGAACACAACACATGAAGAGCATATTGCTTCACGGCGGATTATGAGGGTGGCGGTGGTGCCTTCCGGGCGAGCTCTACCACCTTTAATTTATATACTTATATTGTAAATCTACGTATGTCACATTAGTATATTGTAAAATGTGAGTTAGTTGATAGGCGCAACAATTGATTAACTTATTCCAATTTTGTAATTTCGTAACAAATAAGTTGGAATCTGATTGCTCTGATCTCAGTAATGTGTCGTTTCGCGACTGTTCGGGCATAGCTTTCCGCCATAATTTTCTTATCATTAAAATAAAAAGTTTTACAGGACCTATATACTTATTACCGTTTGGCTATTTGCTATTTTGCGCCAAATATATCAGATACAACCAGTTTGTTTTGTTTAAAATAAATTAACTAATTAAAATTTTGATAACTAAAAATCTATGTTACATGAAAATCGATAGTCTTTCGCTATTAGGTATAGAATAGCTTGGTTCCAGAACAATAGATCGATAGTACAATCCATACCGCTAATTCTTTATGATGAACATTATTTCGATTCGTCTGAGAGGCGTTAATCCACTAGACGGCACGGCATATGGGGACGCGATATTTTCTTAAATAATTGAGGATTGCTAGTTCTACTCAATAAAAAACACTACCAAAAAAGGTGGCACTTTAGTCAGACATAGCAGGTCTTCAGTTCACTTACACCACCCATCGATACATTTTCCTTCAATCACGTAGAATTGCAGTTGATAATAAATGAGGACATTAGTACTAACTATTGTGCCGGCTGGTGGACAAACATCCGTAGACGTTCAGAACTTCCAAGGCCATTCCCGTGACGTTTTGTCACAGTATAGTAATATTAATCATAAGAATTATCAATATTAATAGCATTTAAATGTTTTTCCTTAAGATTTTCACTGTTACAATGTTCACAGTAGTCAACAAGACGGTCGATACTGCACAACTAGATATTACCTATGTAAAAGAGGACAAGACTTATCCCATGTAAAATGTGAGAATTTATAATAAAAAATCAAAATACATACATGTTTATCTTCTTTTTTTACAACTACATATTTTAAGCCACCTTTATTACATATGTATATCTTATATCTTTTCTAAAAAATAATACTGCTTTGGCATATAAATACTTTGTATAAATAGGCACATTCGTGCTGTTATGAAACTGCACTTATTCGTAAGCTCAAAAAACTGATAATTATCGATGTAAATGTGATATCTCTAGATAATACATTAACACTGACTGCGGCGCGGATATATATGATCGGGTCGGTATTGCGGGAGGTGGCCCTAAACTGGAGCTTATTTGATTAGACTGAATATACGCCGACAAATTGCTGAAATGTTGAAATTTTAGCATCTGTGTATCATTTACGAATACACAGATGTACTGTCCGTCCACAGTCTGTAACGCCGACATAAAAACTGCACTTTTGTTCGCTCATAATCCATACAAATTTATCCGTACAACACAGGTGTGTAGAAGGCGCAAGCGCGTTGCGCCCAGAATTACACAGCATTGTTGCAGCCGTAGGGAAAGAGTAAAGTATTCATTGGGTTTAAATTTAAAATACAACACATTGTAATTTACTTTCCAATAATATATTTGTTTCCAATAGATCTATATGGTATAATACATTACTGTTTATCTTAACTTTATACAATTTTGTCACAATCGATTTAAGAAAGTATTGTAGTATTCCAATGGTCCAATTATAAGATAAAATATCTTATTCCTGGCGCACATACTGTTTTTCTAAGAATAACATAAACTATAGATGCACATGTAATATGTAGTGGGCAATTTTACTATGACCCGATCACAATATGCACAAATATAAAATAATTATAAATGTGTGGTAGTACTCAGCACACTACCTATTCACGTCGTACGTGTAGCAATATACTAGCAGTTCCATAATCGTCCATCTATCCACCAATTTATTGTGATCCACTGCTGGAGAGGACTCGTCTAGTGCCGCTACTCTATCCAATCTTGTTTTCTCAAGCCAAGTGTCTTTTTGAATTCAACAGTCAACCTAGCCGTCAAAACATAGGGAGGTAGGTTGGGATCTTTCGGGTCTCGAAGGTTCCTTTTTTACCTGAGAGTTTATACTTCATCTTTCACTGAACTAATTATATTGGCACAGAGATATAGATGACGTTACACAGTATCCGAGGATAATGGAGGCGACATGGATTACTCGAATCTAATGACGTCATCCCCACACTGCTCTAAGAGGTTCTTTAATAATTATTTTGGCTCGGCGCTCATATGTATATTGGATCGGGACAGCGTTGCGAGAGGCGCACTAAACTAGAGCTTATTTCTCTAGACTAAAGATGCGTCGACAATTCACTAGAATATTGTATTTTTATGATCTGTGTATCATCTACGAATACACAGACGCAATCTTCGCCTTCAATCAATGTAATGTAAGCAAACAATCCTAGAACTCATCTTGACTTACATGAATTGGTTAATAATACGGTAGTCAGTATAGTACACCTGAATTCTCAAAACATCTCAATAATTTGTGGTTTATTTTCCATTCAATGAGCTAAGGGTACAAAATTAGAAATTAAGCATGACAATAAAAATACATTACATTCTTAGCAGTCTCTGACACCAGAATGAGTGGCTAAATATTTATTGTAAAAATTAATTATTATTGAACTCCTTACATTATTTACATTTATAGTTACCACTTTTACGTTATATAATATAGGTAGGTACACATAAATTAATTTAATGCAACCCATTATCAAACTACCAAACATTTACCATACAGCGATAGTATTTTTTAAATACTAAAATTTAGTTTCTTCATTCCAATTTTGTAAAATTGTACACAAATCAGCGCATTAATTTACTTAACTCTTTAACTTTTAATCTATGACATATTCATGACTTGTGTATGTATACTAATATATTATAGAAATATCGACCTAAAGCCGGATATAAACACTTAACCTTGATTGATAGCAACGACCTATGGAATAAGATTATGCTAATTTAGATATTGCGTTCCAGTAAACAAAGAACTGAAAAATGAGTTTAATTTTTAATTTTATATATGCTATAGCAATTAAAAAATTATTATTTATGTTTGAATGGTTGTTGATTTGGTGCATGTATGCATACCACTATCCAAATTTAATAACAAGTGATACGGGTAAAATACAGAGACTTATTTTTATACTTATTTGAACTCGGCCCACGCTCATAATCAACACCATGACGTATTTTCTCTTTTATTCAAAAGCATAGAACTAACAGTAAGTAATAGGGTAGCAGGACTATTTATCAAACACTAATTTAATATTGAAATTAATGCCAAACGTAAAGAACGGCTGACAATAACTTGTTAGCATATAACGTCAGTAAGTAAAAAACCAAAACGATAAATTGTTTAAGACAGATTCAAAACGTGAAAAATTGCCTTTTAATATTACATTTAACATTACATGAGATACATGTCAACTATATCGTCCATTTGAGACGATATTTCGAGATATACAGTTCTCCATTTTTTTAACTTGATTATTTCGCATAGTTCAAAACGTATACTCTTGTATGAATTCTTGCAATATTAGTTCATACATAAAAACTCTAAGACTAATACGTCATCTTTGTTACATTAAGATTCGACCAAATATTTAAAAATCGTCTATTGTAAATCGAGGTTTTTAAGACGTTACGCTGTTGTCGCAAATGGGTGATATATACCACAGACCAATAATATGAAAATTAATTGGTTAATTTATTATATGATAGGTACATCATCCTCATCCATCTATTATTGTGTCACTGCTAGGCACTGGTCTATTAATACGATTGAGAAGGTATAGGCGATCTATTACCCCAGTTAAATGGCGTTTGGTAAACTTTGCACTTTTAGAACGTCAGCGTTTACCCACGTTATTTTCCTTCACCGCTTGAAAAACCGGATATCTAAACTACCATCTATAAGTATATTGAGAGAACATATAGAAATTTAGGGGGCGCTACGGGCATCAGAAGCAATACTGCAGGAATTTAACCAACTTCACTATCATAATAGCAATTATATTGCTAAATGACAATAGAAAGGGCTAGGACAATCTATTGATATAGAGAGCGGTCCGTGTACCGCGACGCGTCCAAATATAAAGTGTACTGAGCAAGAGCTATCGTTCCTTTTTACACCGCATTTTAAAAATAAGTACGTTTTGATACTTATGAATAAATGTTTAATATTAATCACAATAAAGCATAATGATGAAACCGAATACATGAACCATATGACGTAAGTGATGGAATTGCAATATGTAATAGTAAACAAACATCTCTCCAGGGAGAATACGATAATTGTCTGCGTCACGAGAACGACCGTTAATGAAATGAGCGCGTATTTCTTTACATGCCTGAACAATTTATGTATAGATTATGTTATAATCGTATGATTGTCATTAGGTTAGGTACTTAATATATTTATTTATTATTTGCTTGTTTTCAATTACAAAAAGTAAATATGAATAAATAATACTCTTTATCCACCATTCTATTACTTTTATTGATTATATTCGTAATTATTTTGTAATTAAAGTATTTCTTTCAACAACTGTTTATTGAAAGCAACAATTTGGGCAAGTTTTCAACGTAATGACGTTACTATGTTGATTGGGTCAGATACATAATATTATGTATAAACTATTAAATTATAAAAAATACGTTATTTAGCAGCGTACCACATGTACAACAGTATAATAAATTGGTATGTATTTAGTAAAATTATCGTGACATCAGGATCGTCATTCCGCCGAACATGATCAATTATTAACATTCATAAGTATTATCCAAATTCGTTCGTAAAAAAATTAAATTTATGCACTGGCAAAATATTACCCAATTTATATAAATATAACATTACTTTCGTAGCCCGGCTACCCTATAACCTTCATGAAATGTACAAATAAATTTAACAACTCAAAGATTTATTTTACAAAGAACCTTCAAATTAGTGGCGCTATTAAGGATCAAGTGGGCCATTTCACGAAGTCTCTTTATCTAGGATTTTAAAATTATAACTACATATTTACTAAATTAAACTATAATACAGTCATATCATGTTTATAATCGAATTTAAAATGCAATTGATATTATTAATGCATTTTACATAATCAAGGTACATACAAGAAACATACTGAATAATTTATTACAATATGTCCACAAAATATAGTGTAAGGAACATGTAACTCTAATAAACTTAAAACAATAAATATGAAATAATTAAAAAAATATAGAAAAGAATGGATCGTTACACATATTTTTGGAATGAATAATAAAAGAACTACATACTTACATAAAACAAGTGAAAAATACATAGAAACAGAAAATTATTAAACTAGAACAAAGACCAGTGTAAAAATAAATAATTTGCATTTATATCTTCCACGGTTTTATGTTAGACTTGAAACTCGTAAAACATGATGGCGACGGTACTAACGCACACAATAAAAATAATTGATCTACTATAGATTCAAAGTTATATACTTATAACAACATAACCCCATTTAGTTATACATTGATATTCTAAAATATTACTTGTAACATTCACCCAAACATTTGTTACAGGCACCATTATGTTCGATTTTTCAATCGGTGCCTTAATCTCACAAACTTAAGAGAAAGTAGAACCAGTTTAGAAGATGCGCGTGTCTGGGAACGTATTGAATATTTTACATCATACTGAATTTTAAACCTCTTACTGACCTCGATGTTGCCTAGATAACCATATTTAAATGGTTGTCGGATATTGCTGGAAAACAAAGTACATTTCGTTTAACAATAAACTGGTTAAGTACTTGAATTTAATAATAATGTTATATTAATAGTAGCATTAAAATTTATTGTTTTATTACTTTATTTGGCTTTAATACCAAACGATTGTCGGAACAATAGATATTAGGAAATTTTACGATACGAACTATGTCACTACTTAAGTCGTGTAAAAACGAATGAATAATAATATTTTATTAATAATATATTTTTCAGACACAGTACAATTACATGACATGACCGGCCTTAATAGGATTTACAAATAATTATAGTAATACAAATAATGAATAAAATTGTTTATAGCTACGATTTTACTTTGAAACCACATGTTAATTGAAAATGACGATTTCTACACTTAAAAATATATTATGTTACAATAATAGTTATAAAATTTTCCATACAAAAAACAAACTAGCCACATACTCACCAATTTGGAATAAATATACAAACCCAGTAATACACGTAAACAAAGAACATTAACAAATAAGAATCTTCCAAATTATCTAACGATTAATTTTTGTAATAATTTTATTTTATGATCACAAATTAATGATATTCTTAATCTTTTAACATTAATATTAATGTTATAATAATGTTTGGAGCAGCTGCTGATATAGGGTATTAACTATCAACTATAGCAGCTATACAATGGCGTAACAATAGGATGGCAAGACTTTCAAAATGTTTCAAGATGCTTCATATAGAGATATAATTCGTATTTTCCTTGATTACTTGTCCAGTATTAGTGTTGATTTTTTAAGAGCGGTTAATAAGATGCTGAAATACCTATAATAAAATCTTTATTTATTATTGTGTACACACACAATATTTAGGTTGTGTCTAGCTAAACATAAACATGAACATAGTCGAAAAAATAGTTCAATTTTGTTGTTACGCCATCACAACTATTAATGCTTTTATGTCATACATCATTACAGATTTGAAATATGTATGAATATTTTTTTTAGACTTACATACATATTTTGACATTCCACATAATAATCACTATACGAAATGAAACAATTGTCTACTTATCAATCTCTACCGATAAGAGGATTGTTGATAATTTCAATATGGGCTACATCGACGAGCATCTGGACTGCATAAATTTAATACTGTTAAAGACTAACATGAATGAAAATATCAGTCACGTACAAGTTACATAATAATTATTGCTATGGACACTGTTAATTCTGTACAAGGCTATTATTAGGAAATGTGAATGAATACAGAACAAATTTTGTGAACATTTCATGGAACATTAAATTTACAATTACTAGACACGTTGCCACTAGGACAAATAATTTTCAATTAACCGACCATCGTGGACTGATTGCCCTCGAATTAACGGAGATCCTGCTATTTAGTGAAAGCGGCGAAGACTGCCCACATAATTTCACAAGCGTCTGGTCGCATGGCTTCCGCCTCGAAGTCCAAATCAAGCAGGGAGCGGACTCGACGTGTGGCCAGCTCATAGTCCTCGTCGGACAGGGGTGCAAAGGCGTTCTCCAGAACGTCGGCTGAATGGGCAAGCATCAGTAGCGCCAAGGACCGCTTATCTGCGTGTGCCACGTCAGTTATGGAACGACGCAACGCCGCTTCCTGGACCTAAAATGTATCAGTCGTTATCTTACAACATCATTTAAATAGTTATTTGTATTTACAAAAATGGCAAATTTGATAGAACAATGGTTCGCTTCATAACCGGCCTCATAACCCGCCATGAAACAATCCTTTTTTGGATTGTATAGATGTCAATTACATTATTACCTGATACACTTGAAAGCAAGTTGAACATCTAAGTCCTCAAAAGTAGCATTGCATGTACTTATCACATGGAACTTAAGTCTTATTTGAGGTGAATGTGGACGTATATGGGCTGTAGCGATCATTTAATACTATATAAAAGGATGCTAAATAAAACCTTTGAAATCCCTTCTGGTTTAATATAGAAAAATATGTGGCATGATTACCAGTCTATTGTTTTCATATTTCATTAAATAACTAATTCAGTTTGATTACTTAATATTTGCTGGTTACTGCAGCATATAAATATAGGTATCCCTTATCTACAATTTCACAGAACTACCAGAAGCCCGCTATCAAAATGCTGGAACTTAGGTGTATCACCTTACTATATCTAATTGGACAGACACTATAATTCGATACATGATACAATATTAATATGGATTACATGAAGACAGTGAGATCACAGGAAAAAAATGTGCGAAACTCTGCAAAAGGTTAGACTGGCTATACTTGGCTATATGTTGGCTTTACTTCTAGAATATTCTTAGGATTCCATAGCCAAATGGCTAACAGACCTTTAATTATGACTGAGTTTCAAGGAAAGCAACTAGAATCAAAATCTACTGGTATATTTCTTTATCTATGACTTCTACTTTTTATCTTTGAAAGAAAATTGATTACAATGAAGGATAACAAATTTAATAACAGCAAATAGATGCAAAGTAATCACTGCACCCTCAGAATATCCATTAACAATTAAGATTAAGCTTTAGGCCATATTCTCAAGAATAAATTTGCTATTGTATGTTTGTACTAGATAATTATTTTATTTAAAGCTGTAAAAATTTCAGTTTCATTAAACAGCACTGGAACTTTTTTGTGAAGTTAATGTTTTCAATGTGTGCAATAATAAACAATCATATACGATTGTGTTCATTCCTTAAAACAAAACAATAACATACTGACCAATAATACATGTTGCTACAAGACATCCTGCTTTGTATAAGCTATACAAAATATTTGTAGTACTAATTCTGAATCTTGCCCATTATAAATTTACTTTTCAGAGTAATTTTAGTACATATGTTATTAATAAGTATGAAGTAACAAGAATAGTGGTGTAGTAAAGTAATGATACCATTACCCTTGAGCCATTCTCAACATTGGGAATTAGGGGAAGTACCACCGCCGCCCTGATAATCCACCATAAAGCATTATTTGTATTTCAGTTGGAGAGGTGCAGTTGCTGACCTCATTTTCATGCGAGGCGACCATCCTAGTCCTCAAGAGTAGCAACATATCTATATTATCGCTCAGATAGGATTTTGGACATGTTAGTGCTTGTACATAGATGTCTATGGGCTGCGACTGCTTAACATCAGGTGGTATGCATGCTCGTTTGCTACTCTTCTCACATAAAACAAAATCTCAACATCAAAATGCCACCCCACCATACAAACAGCAGTTTACAAACATTTTATATGGACACCTCAAACATTGTGACTTGTAACTACTTACTTTATGGTAAACATTCTAGAGAATCAAATATATTATTTGTATATATAAAACCACGTGCAGTACAGGTTGAACATTGAAAACATGATCAATAGGAGTATGTATAGTCTGTTTTAAAAGAATTTGTTGAAGCGATTATAGTCTATATAGTTTTTCAAAATTTCTGATCCTCCAAACAATGTGTTTTTTATTTGTTTATATGTAGAGTTAAATACAACAACATTTTACTTTTATTTTTATCTATATTAAAGTATTTTTTTTTCAATCCCCTTAATAGTGTTACATTTAAAAAAAAAATAGTTTGTTTTGACAAACTCTTACTTGTTACTCAATTATTAAAATTTTTATTGAATGAACTGAACAATTCTGTCTGATTAAGGAATCATTATTATAGACAATGAAGAACTGCCACCAAAGTAATGAATTATGAATGCTATCTCTCGTCATACAGTTTTGTCAACTCATAAGAACTCATAATCGGGGCTGCTTGACCGAGGAGGTAAGTATTACCAGGATAATAATCCTGATAACAGTAACAGATTAGTTAAACTATTACATTATAATGACAAAAGCGTCAAGAATAAGAAAATTTAATTATTCATTTCTAAACCCACTAGTTAAAAACTGGTTAATGATGAAAAGAGGGTTAATTGGATCGTGATATTCATGAAATATGAAAACATCAGATATAAGTATATGAACATGAGTACTATAGTTAATAGACATCCACATAACACTAACCTTTTTGACTAAGCGGCATTTAACAACATTATCGGTCAATGGGTGTGTTGTCATATCAAACAGTAGGAAATTTTGTTTTTCAGTTGTGAGCACTCCTTTCTCTACAAGATTTTTTGCCAGCCTTTCCCTTACATTTTTCAATTGATATTTTAATTTCATTGGATTCCATGTTTCACCTAAAACAAAATATTTGAATTACATAACCACTTAATCCCAATTATATAGCTCATATTTATAATAAAATTAGTAAAAAAGTATGTACACATTTAAAATTTGGGTTAAAGATGGCTCTAAAGACGGTAGAACTATAGTTGACTGGGGAGATACCACTGCCACCCTTATAATCTGCATTACTTGTTTCAGTTGGAAAGGTGCGGTTGCCAGCTACACTTTGAAATGAGGCGACCAACTTAGTCCTCAGGAGTACCAATGCTATCTATGTTTGAGCGCAGATAGGATTTTAGTCATATTCTTGATTTCACATGGATGTCTATGGGCTGCAACTACTTGTAAACATGCTACTTGATTGCATGCTCGTTTCCATCAAAATATTTTACTCACTTGACTCTTACTTATTTATGCAAAGTATTCATCATAAATAAAACTTAAATATTCTAAATACATACCACTCAAATATTCAATCCAACTCTGCACAGTTTCTGGTGGTTCAGTTTCTTTCATGTGTTTCAAGGCTTCATCTAACAATACATCACCAGTAGGAGTATCTGGAAGTTCAACTACATAGTTATCAGATATCCCTTGCATACAAATATTCAGTTATACTCATAGCAAAAAAAACATTATTTCTTTTAGAATAAAACTTATTAGAACACAACTCCATTTCACTCCCCATATTCTTATATTCTACTGGTTACATAAAACTAATAGTATAATAGATTATTCTTTGTAGAATACATATGTTAATTAGTATTAGGAATTGTTACTTAAAAATAGTAAGTAGTATTTTCAAATAAATGTATGGATCAACTTAATTAATATTTATTTTCTTTCTTTAATCAGTCTACTTCTACTAATAATATTAAAATGCTCGTTTTTATTACTTTACAGCAAATAGGTAGTATAAATATTCAGACAATCTATAACTTATCAGGAAAATAAAGTTAATTTTACATATACAAATGTATCTTGAGTGTGAGGTAGTTGCATTGACTGGGTAGTGATGCTTGGTTTTCATTGTATTATTTACCTCCGGAGAATATTGTTTTCAAAAACATCTTCATGACAATGACATGATATATACCCAATGGATATATTTTCTATAAATAATATGTATGTAGTATGACAGTGTTACATACATCAATTAACATTATTTGAATATTACCTGATTTTACAATGACTTTCCTAGACAATAAGCCTTTCCTCCTCATGCCAGCTCTCTCCAGTTCAACGCGGCCTCTTAGACCAAGTTCGATCAAGATACACCCTCTCAAACCGCTGGATATGCAATCGTTCCAGAAGGATGTGTAACCCTGCAGTGCACACAATAACATTTTACACAAACATCGACACGACAAGTTGCACTAAATACACGTATCATTTGAGTACTTACTTCTTTGTCCTTTAATCCTAGTAATAGCACCTCTTCCATGAGCGTCAATCGAGTTTCCTTTGAATCCCCGTCATCATAATTTTTATCGTTTTTCTTATCATCGACATCATGATTTTCCCTCAATGTTCCATCGGTATTGTTGTCCTTTACAACATTTCTTCGTTGCACCAGCCCCTCGGTACGATTCATTTTAACATTTAATTATATTACAAACGAAAACTAAGCAATATCTGCTGTGTTTATAGTTTCAATCGAAAAAATATTTTTTGGGAATAGTGAGTAAACTAACCATTGACGTTTGCCACACGACGTATGTGAAGAAAAACATGGCCGGACGAATGAAATTGAATGAATGCAGCGTTCCGTTTTACCATTACCTCATGTAAAGTGGTTTACTTTCAAATTAAATTATTTATTTTTCTATGCAGAAAGATCATGTTTAATTTTAATATTTGTAAATATACTACTTTATCTATTAATTTAAGATTAGTTTTCAATCTCTGTTACCTATTTAAAGATGACAAATCAAGTAAGGTGAACAAAACAGATATATGAAAAAAAAAATATAGCACGAACGGATACATTTTTAATGTTTAATGATAGAATAACTATTTATAAAAATTATTGAAGTGCACATATTTACTTGTGGTTATAATAAAACTATAGTTTTTTTAGCAGTAATCAAACAAAAATCATTTTCTGATATTTATTTAAAGGTTTATCTTGTTTCTGAGAACTATACCTCAAAATGAGGCAATCATAAATAGCTTCACTAGACTTTATAAATCTTAAATAGGTACCAACATTCAAATATTTAAAAGTACCTAATAAATAAAAAAATACCTTTACCTAAGTAAAATTGTTGCAGACTATACTTTTTAAGTTAGAGTTGACATGTCGAGGTCATTGACGTTCCTATTCGTATTTTGTTCGCATACCTTGAAGCTACATAGGTAATACATTTATTTATATAGTAATAAAGCTACATATTTTGTGTAAATAAAGATTCTGTGTAGCTTTAATTATTTACTAACTAAACTTGAGACTTCGTCTCGGTGTTTTTTAGAGACGCGAAATATGTAACGTATTTCTTAGATACTGCAAACAAAGTGTATCTTAAATTTAGCCTTAGACTAAACGATATAAATAATTAAAATTAGTCAAATGGTATTCGTTGATGTTGTAATAGTAGTAATCGTTAAATTTCAATAAATAAATAACTATGGAATTTTATTATAATTATGTATGTTTAGAAAATCACTAATAAATTCCAAAGCACTGAGTTGCCTATTGCTATTTTTATCAAATGTTTCCTATTTTTAAATAAGATAGAGCCTGATCCATTACTTCTTTACAGTTCTTTAGTAGCAGTAATTAATTCACACGAATATTTATCCGTACTTTGATATTTGATTTGGATAACTTCTTTCGAAGATTTATGTTAAGGCTTCGAAGGTAGGTAGAAGAAACTGAATCTTCAGGGGTATGATAAAGTAAACAAAAATGTAGAGGATATGGGCTGAAATATTTTACATGATCGAAATGAATTCATTGAGTATAAGCGTAACACGTTTGTAGTATGACGTTATTCTGGTGTTGGGTATCCCATAGACTGTCTTGTTCTCATAGTTTTCATAGTCACGACTTGCTAATGTATTTATTTCTAGCAAGTCTCCCCGGTCAACGGTAAATGACAAAATAATGACGCACCAATCGCCTTTACCCTGAATAAGTATAATTACCCTAAATAGGAATAGACGTTCGTTATTCATGGCTATAACAGTCAGCGCGTCTTGACCGCCGAGTTCACTACACTACCCGCCTCACCTCGCTTCATTGCAAAGTCAAACACCACGCACATGCGACGTGCTTGTTATTAGCACGTTGACCTTCGCAAAAATCACGACGGCCTTAGCTAATGATAGAATTATTTTAAAGGTGTGTCGAGATTCAAGCTCCCGAAACTATGTGTATGATTAAATGCGTATTTACCTTAGCTCATAAAGGCTACTGCATGTGCAGAAGTGATAAATTATGAGGGGCGGCATGCAATGAAGCCGTAACAAGAGACATGTTTCTTTTTTTTCATATTTTATCCTTTGTAAAGTTACTAAAAATTGTAAAGTACATAATGTATAAACAAAAATTTGGTGACTTTTTGGAGAACTCTAAAATCATTCATAACTAAATTCGACCATAAAATAAACCGGGGCTGTGTTCAATATCCCAACTAAATAAAAAAAAAAAAACATTTTAAAGGCAAATATAATTCTATGGTATATCACGATTTCATTAAACAGTGTGGTTCCAAATATCTTATAAGAGTATATAAAGGCAAATATTTATTAACTTTTGAGCTTGGTTTTCCTACCAATGTCTAAGGGGTTATTTTACAACAAATTTCCGTCATTATCATAACTTTTTATATTTGCGCAAGACAATAACATTTGGTAATTCTTAATATAGTTTAACAGTCGTCAGCCTATGTACGGTGTATTCTGGATGGTAATAGATGAGTAGATCGTAATTAATACGTTGGGGATCTTTGGCAAACAAGTGTAAATCGTTCATCAAAATTCGGGTTAAAGTGTTTTCGTATTTTGTATTTCAAAAACAGGAATCCTATATTTTTAACAGACTTAAAAAATATGGAGCGAGGTTATCAGTCACTGATATCACTTCATCTACTATCACTTTGAACTATTTACAACGAATTTTGTAAATAGGGATATAGTAGGTCATAGCCTCATGGGGACGATTACTTTATCTTACTGCTTATCCGCGACTTAACGCGTTATCATCTTATTAATAACCTTGCTTTGAACTTGTCTCTTTCTACATAATATAATTATACTGCACCTATATCATTAAACTTATGCAAAAAACTTGGCAGTGAAACTAAATGTCTATTACCTTTTTAGAGTAAACTTTTCTCTGCCAATGCAGTCGAACTCTCAGATCTGCTTGGCACAAGCAACATACTAAACACAGTATAACAAGCAATATATGTTTACTTAACCTCTGTGGTAGACATTAAGGGTTAATGAATCCTGTAGTCACTTACAGACTAGAATTACAATATAAGGAAAAGCCTGAATTGCCCACATAATCCCGACACATCGATCACATCTAGACAAAGGAGTAGCCATATATTGCCCTCCGATTATATATGACTAGACTTATAACCTGAAGAAAACAGCGGGAAACCGTTGGATTCAAAAGTCACGACAATGGGTTAAGCGGCGTTAATTAGGGAAGGTCTATTTTCAGTAGTGGACCTTAAAAGGCAGGACAGGATGTATCTAAAAGTTTCTTATTTATGTGGGGAACGGTTGCAATTTTAACGTTTAAACCAGAGACAAGTGTAGAGGTACCTAAATATTTGCATGCAATTCCTTTAGTAGATAATAAGTTTTAAGAGAAAAATATATGAAGTGGTAAAATATTGAAAAATATTTAAGTAAACAATACATTTCAAATAAAGGATCATTTACAAATGCCATTGAAACGTCGTTCTTATGTCTGTTGTGAATAAAACAGATTAGCTATTGCCTGCGACTCCGCGTAATCTTTAGCTATGCGGAAATTTGTAGTAAGATCATATCAATTTATGTTAATCTAGAAAACAAACAACCCGTCCACCAAGTCTCATTTCAATATATTATGCCATTAAGTACTTAAATATAAGAAACATCTAAACATTCGTAATTATGAGTATTGCTGTAACAGCAAACCCTTATATTTTTTCATAGTAAAGTTCGAATCTCCATTAAATTGAAATATTTCCTCACGTCGTTTTAATCGATGATAAAAAAACGGCAGCCGTAACTCTACGACCGAAACAGGAGAGTGAACTATTTTAAAATATATATTTTTGCGGTCATCTCGTAAATTCTTACTTCCTAAACTTACCGACTAGAATCCACTTATAGAACCTTTATACAATACATAAAAAGCTATTAGGGGTGTTGTAGAGTCTTAATCACATGCCTGTTTTAATTTTATAATATGTTATCGATATCAACCTTCACATTGAAACATTAATCATTGATCTTGTAATGTCTCAAGATTGGACGTGAGAATTTCCGGTCCACCTTCACAAAATTTTGATATAATATATTATATATATAATAGGTATGAATAATTAGTTGCATACCGACTTGATGAAAT
The DNA here is from genome assembly GCA_018251015.1 of Phocides pigmalion okeechobee. Lineage (NCBI taxonomy): Eukaryota > Metazoa > Arthropoda > Insecta > Lepidoptera > Hesperiidae > Phocides > Phocides pigmalion. The sequence continues at coordinate 30,566 of DWON01000151.1, forward strand.
TTCGAACATGTTTGTATTCAAGTGATGAATTGAGGTAACTGTTTCGCATGATTGTGTATCTAATAAACTTTTTTATTATACGATGTAACATTCATGGTAATGCCACGAGTGTTGCGACATGAACACAATTAAAACTTTATAAAATGAAAATGAGGATGTTAATCACGAAACTGTGAATCTCGTAATTTTTAATTTCTTCCAAACCCATTGTGGGTTGTACCTATAGTTTTAAAATTATAGATTTTAAGATAGTTATGGTCACACTGTTAATTTTGATGTTAGTCTTATTTCCTAACATGTTTTATTTAAAAAAATCTTAATGCTTTGCTTGAACCGGAACCCATTCCATTTTTTTTATTACTGAGCTACCACTGTTATGTATTAATAATTGTGTGATCTTTATTAATATCAATTACTGATAAGTGTCGCATTTCACAAACATATCCGAGGACAGAGAACCAGTGTCAATGGACACATGTAATATTTATTACTGGATATTGGATATGGATTATCGAAGTTTAAAAAATCTTGCTAGTTACTATTTCTTCAATCATACCCTATGAGTAATAAGCATAGAATATATATAAATACTAAAATAAAATAATTGGTACTGGTAAAATATTAACTTTATTAAGTAAAATTTGTCTTATATTTGCGTAATTTTCTGAATAGTTTACTGTCGTGCACTAATCTCAGAGATAAAGATGTAAATTTATCTTTTTGTCAAAACCTTTTTTTTAATTAAAAACAGAAAATTCACGCACACTTTAAATAAAATATCTACTTCACAAATAAAATATAATATACATTGTTGCTAAATGTATTATGTTGTTTTTCCTGGTTTAAGTATTTATATTCATATAAAATGAGAACAAACTTACATACGTACATTACTATATTGTCTACATTTTGGAATCACAAAAATTGCTCTTATGCTATGAGTATACTTAAAAAATATTTTATTTCGTATTTAACCACACAGAAAAGCATGTTATTCTTATATACTATTTTAATACTTATTATAATGTCGTATCTGATGTCCTATAACCACTAACAATAATTTTATACAATATTCATGATTAGATATTGTCACAATTATATTATAGGATATAATTCAAATAAACCGGCAAGTTCCTATAACTGATTAGCCAAAGCCAGTGACACTTTTATCAGAAGTAATGTTTGAGAAAAACAGAGCGCGCGGGCAAACTTAGCACACTCCGACTGCGTAGTCGGTTATCAGCACGTATACAGTGGCTCGTGGCACTTGGCAGTGGCATCGAGCCATGGAAGTGGACAGCGCGCAGAAACAGGCGACGGTATGTGATGTGACTACACTATGGCACCCGCTTAATTATAGACGGAGACTTTGTAGTAAACATGTGGCGTGTTTTTGTGGTTACCCAAAACTTTACACAGCGCGAAAACTAAGAAAATACTCGCCAGTGATTCGTCAATGGTGAACTTTACACTGTCGTGTGGTGCGTCAGGGCAAATCGCCAGTTGGCTGCCGCACTTGTGTAGCTGCGGTCGTAGAATTTATGTTTTTTATTACAAGACGACGTATAGAGTTAACGTAAATAGTCTATAGAATTAGTTACCAATTAGCGATACGGAGATCTCTCTTAGAATGTGAAATTATAAAATAAAACTGTGATAATAAAGTGATTCAACAATATTAGTAAAATATTAAAGGATTTTTATATTTTGGAGGTAAAAAGGATTGGTGAGATTTATTTTCGTATTTATTGCTTGATGCACCATATAATTTACAAGAGTATTGCGTGCAATAACGTCAAAATAGTGACTTAGCTATTTATCATGGAACCTACTAACAATTCAACATGAATCCGTTTTATTCTAAAACACTCTGAAAACAAGAGATTTATTTCATAAATCACGATCGTAGGTCTAGTTAATTTTTCTAATAATATCACTAGTATGTGCGTGAAGACCATTTCGTGCGTCATTTGCATTGTAAAAGTCGGTGATACTCCTTAGTTAAATAAACCCGTTAGAACCGTTATGAACCAACCGTTATGTTATGCCGAATTTTTCGAAGTGGCTCCCGAAGTCTTACCTATATAAAAAACAAGTTATAAAAATATTTTGGTTGTCATACAAAATAAATTTACTATCATTAAATAACAACTAACCGCAACTTATTATCAAGCAAAAGAGACACGGCAACTCATGCTAACCTGTCTATATTAGATGACACACATCGTGAGGAAAATATTTTGCAACGTTTATTGTCATTTAGTCAATTAATTAAATTATAAATAGGTTATAAGTAGCTTACATAATAATCAAACTCAATGTTTTTCATTCTTCGTAATTTAATGATTGAATAAATTACATATTGTTGTTTAAGTAACATTTATTTAATGTATACACAAAAATGCAAATTAAGTGTTGTTTCAGTAACATAAAGCTTTTAATTTTACCTGTTTTCAGTACATTTTTAGTATTTGGTTACAGATAAACTGAAATATTAATCAATTAAAATTTTTTATTAACATATTTTACATTATGCTTTTTTTTATAAATGCCTAGTGAAATAGGTAAATTTTCGTAAAAAAAACTTATTGAGTTTCTTATACAATGATCTGTGGTACTGAGGAGTCTTTTATGTTGCATTCACTGATAAGTGACGATAACGCCTGTTTATCGCAATTATCATTTTTATTTCTGGCAAAAGTAGTACGTATAGTTACAAATACTAATGACTGTATATTTTTTATTTTTTGCTAATCATTACAAGATTGCGCGAGGATTATGTTGTCGAGGGTATGTATGTTGGTACGTAGGTTTGTCTATTTATTTGGCACGCTCTGTACCCTAAATGTCTTGTTTTCAGATTTATATATGAGGTACGCGTTTTACTTGTGTGAGAGCCATAGCATACAATATATATATATATCTTATTTTTGCGTATTAAAAAGAGAAAATTTCCTTTATATTATAATATTAAATTAAATTAAAGGTAAATATTAGTACAAACTTTTCTTTTCTTTACCAATTTGAGCCATTACAAACGCTTATCAGTATTTATTATTTGATTTTTATTTAATTTCTACATCAATATTTCGAAAAAAAAACAGTTTTTTCAAATCGTCCTTATACTAACACTTGATTGATTTCTATATATTGGCCTTTAATACTGACGTAGTTTATGAATGGATTAATGAATAAGTGAAATAATAACTTTTCGTTCCGATTAATCGATGTCTCTCGATGTTAACTCGATGTCTGACTGGTAAATTTACAGATATGCGCCAAATCAGCAGGCATTTATTCAATCAAGTTAGGTTGTATCTGCTTAATAAAATAACATAAAACAAATCTGTAATCTTATCAAGTTTAATAAAATTAAATAGTAAAAGCAAGGACCTCAGTAAAAATAATTAAAAAGTAATTAATTATAAAATATTTTGCAAAATTAAATGTAAATGTTATTTCTTTAAGCGACTCGCAAGGCGCTTTGTATTATTGGACTCGCTCTTTGCAATGGCGCGTCGAACATTTCCATCGATCTTACAGCTAGGACATAGCTCCAAATGTGTGATACATAACTGAATCCAACTAAATCACAAATGGTTCTATTGGACGATCGAATAATATCGTCCTTGGCGATAAAAAAACGGTATATTTGTGACCCACTTCTTCAATTCGATCAATCGAGACCGATATAAATCCAGGATTTTAATGTACAAATGAACATAATATTACCATTTTTTAATATACTCAACATACAAGAATACACAATGCAAATAAAAAGAATTTCCTATTTAAAGTTTTTAAAGACAAAGACCTACCTGATAATCTTTAGATACAGTTGGTCTAAGAAACAGATAAGGTTAAATATAGACTAATGATATAGTTATGTACCTACAAAGCATGACGTGAACATCGTATGATTGATTTAATTACGTTGCGTTATACTTGCCAGTATTTACCTGTTCTTTTTTATTATATACCTATTTTTACACTAAAATGTCTAGAAAAAATATTCTAACGATAGACGTAATTTTTTAAATGATTTTTATAATCCGCCATACTTACAAAAAATACTTAAAGCATGACATTTAATATTTTATGTTAATGCAAAACTAGGAAATAAATAACTAGTGAAACCCAGAACGTGAATGTAAATGTCCAAAATTAAACTTTGAACCTTTGAATCAAAGCTCTTCAGCGAACAAGATCTCTTTAATTATTAAATTAATAAAAATAACAAATCTCCTTGCCATTGTTTGAAAAATTTTACATCCTTATCAAAATGATTAATTTTACATAAAGCATATAATTTTTGTTCATTTACATAATTCTAGCTTATTTCGAAAATTTAGAAATTCAATTAGTTTTTAATCAATTAACATAAAATGTCTTGTACTTATTTCCTTTTCATTATTAATCAATGTTACATACAATGTTGACCCGAAATAAAACGCTAAAATCATATCAACAAGGTCGCGAATTTATCGACTATGAACGTTGTTATTTATAAGGTAGGTATCTAAATATTTATTTATATGTAGATAACTATGAAGTTTGTATAAAATATTTTGTTTAATTCAAATAAAATGATTGTCTGACAAGGTCATACTGAAAATTTAAAAAAAAATAATTCTGAAATGAATTATGTGTATGTTAAAATGAGGTATATACCTACACAGGAAGATAAAGATTACATTTAGGTAATTACATTAATTAAACAACATCGAAAATTACAATGACGTCAAATTAAAATTAATAGATACTCACTGTATAATGAATTTTATGTTTATTATAGCAAAAACGTTATTTTGAAGGTAAATAACGTATACTTTAATATTTTTAAATCAATCTTTTTCCATGTTAGAAGAATATTATGCAAACGAACGTGCATACCACATATTCAAAGACCGTTGTATTCTTGGACATTCTCATTCAATTTTACATATCACTGAAATCCTATCTAGTCTGGCTTAACGTAGATGTTTTCCCTTTCCTGAGGTCGTAGGGCGCCTCGTTTATAAATTTCGGGGATCAATCACTAGGCCCAGTGAGGCCAGTTAGACGGACGCGATGGTTAAAATGCCTATAAAGCTACTGCGTTATGATCGGAAGCTTGAAGCATACAGACTGAGGCTTCAACAAGTCATTAAATACCTATTAATCATAAAGTGTTGCACAATCTACATTCTTTGTCTATAGTATATTTACAATTATTGTAACTTATGTATTACAGATGATATGTTAAGTAATACCTTCAAGTAATTTCACTAATCATTACAATGAATAGAGACAAGATACATTAGTTATATAATTAAGTAAAAATAATAATTTCCTATGCAATATTATAATGAATCTTTTAAAAATGCCCTTGGTGATTGTTATCTGTGGGAGAATAATGTTTAAATATTTTGATAAAATGTTCGCGAAAGGCCTTAAGCTCCAGGAGGGGAGATTAAAATTCTTATCGTGATAATTCGCGTTTATCAAAGCCGTTGTGGGCATCTGGAATACTTTGGATTAACCTAATTCTCTTTGAGTAATTGCAACTTATTTATACTTAATATGTAATTAAGGCTTTTAAAACAATGGTAAAAATGCTTTCATATTGACTAGTGTAAAATTACTTTTGATGGAATTGACACACTTTTCCGGACAATTGATGTATCCTGTCATTGTTATATTCAGTACAATGTTTACTGGTTTCTCATTTTCTTCTTTGTAACATTATGAATAAAATAATATTTATTTATGGGTTGGTGGCTGAGTTTCTATTTGTAATGTTTAAGTTCCTAAGTTTAACTAGATAAGTGTGCTTAAGAAAAGAGTCTTTTTGCGCAATCACTTAAAATGTAGTTTAGAATATTTAAGAACACCGAAAGTCATCACGATATCGTTTTCCATAACTAATCCCGAGCGTAGATGGTTCGATAGCTTTTAATTTAATCCTAAATCTGATCCGACATTATAGAAGATTTCCTACTAAACATGCGAGGAAACTTGCCGTCCACACATTTTTTCTATCCGGATTAAGTGAAGCTGACTCTTTGCACACACTAAAAATATTTATATTAATTTGTATTAAGCAAATAATATTCTGCAAATTGTAGTCTTCACTAAAAATAGTTTGAACGAGTACACGGCGAGTATTACTCATTAATTTTAACCACTCTAGAATACATACGTAAATTTTTCTTGAGGAAAATAAAATAAGATTTGATTGCTTGTTCAGTATTTTTACAACATCATGTAGTTTTCATAAAAATCATAACAAAAACTACCTGAATTTACTTCCTATTTTTTTTTCGGAATTAATGGCTTCAATAAATTACTGTTAATTTACCCACTTGTAAATAGCCTGGGGTACCTGCTTGATAATATAATGCCCACAGACAATACTTATAAAACCATAATTGGATAATTAAAGTTACTTTGGAACAGTGATTTTGTAATTAAATTAGCTCTTCTATCATTGTAAACAATTTGCATGATAATAAGATCTTCACAATCGAGTCACGCTATGCCTTTCATTATAGGTATAGGTAATAATAGGTTTTAAAAACGGTGCAAGATTCGAGAGGCGCGGATGGCCAAACCTATTAATAGGTTCTACGTAGCATTTAGCATAGATATGTAAACAGATAACAGTTTAAACAAAGCATCTACCTATGTCTGTTATAAAGGTAAACAAATCTATTTAGTTTGTAATCGACTGCAGCGAAGCTCAAAAAGAGGTTTATATGTTTTACATGTATTTATACGTATATGTATGTCCTACATCACATTGTTTACTACTAAACAAATCTACCTAAGTAATTTCGTACCTATTTAGATAATTAACACCTCGATAGATATCTCTGGATGGACTACTAAAAAGAGAATAAATGAAAATGTCGGATTTTTGTCAGCATATTACAGTCTACGAATTTCTTTTTCCTCTAAAGCCTAATAGTAGAAACAAAATGAAAGGTTTGTGAGACGAGGATAAAATTAATCTTTAAAATAACCTTATGTTAATGTTATTCCATCCGGCTTTAATACTTATTGAATGAACTTCTTATTTCATTGTGATTAAACCTAGCAATCGAGTCAAATAAGAATTTCAAAATTTCCTCGATAAAAGGAAGTAGATACCTACTAGGTAGAAGCACAAAAAAAAAATATCGTAATTTGTTCTGTTATGATTTCATTTTTAAGTAATGATTAAATTGTTATTAATCGTTATAAATTTATTCGTTTTATTTCTTTCGCAGGAAACATCTACAGTTATTGTAGAAAACGGAGAAGAAATAGTCAAAGTAAATACCATGCATGTCCCCAACGGAATCAATCAGACTTTTTTAAATGGCAAGTAAAAACATCATGCATATTTGTTTCAAATTTTATTACGGATCTATTCTATCATATTTCTTCATATCTGGTATCTGTCGCCCATGTACATTAGTATCAACTCTTTTTATCTTCAAATAAATGGAGAACATAAAAAAATCATACAGTGAAACTTGTTTTTTATCATTTATACCACAGTACTCACATTTAACTATAGACTGCGTATTCGAAGTTAGAACCGCGCTCCAACTAACACAACGTACATATACATATGTATGTATGTGGCTTCATTTAACCATTATCGCAACAAACACGCGCTTAAAACTCTTCGAAAGCAGCTAAAACTTTTCGAAGGTATTTTAAACGCTTCAAGAGCATTTCGTTAAAATTGAATATTTAGTTCCATTGTGACGTCAATCATTTTCAAACTAAATTACCCACTCTCTTTCCCTTTTTAGATATGTATAATATGCTGCGTGGCTGTTACTAATATAAAATATTGAGGCACTTCCTAATTAATGCATGCACTTCTAGGACCAGATCAGATCATCCCAGCGGACGATTACATTTCATGTGTTCCTGGGGGTCACGTGAAACTTCGGTTAGGATCTCGTGGACTTGCAGCAGAACCTCCGATTTCAGTACCAGGGTTACTCAATAGAACCGCCGCTAGATATCCCAATGACGTGGCTTTGGCTACTAAAAAGGCAGACGGCAAATGGCATAAAATTACTTACAAGTAAGTGGTATTTCCATCTATCAACAATTAGTATATACACGCTTTTATACAATATATAAATTTTTGTTGGTCAAATTATTCTGATTTTTACTTATGAAAAGTTATTTAATTGTATGAAGTCAGAAGTTTTGCCATCGCTATTAAACAAACTATTTACTTAAAATATTAGTTACTTCTATTTCGGTGTGCGTTTTTTCTTTGTTTTTTTTGAACTGTAATTTATTTTTTAGCAATATACACGCGCTATTTTTTACATATTAGTAAACGATGGTCTATATTTAGCCACGTTCTGACGTAAGTATAAAATTGGAAGAGTAAAAAACAAACATTTAATATTGTGCCTATTCAGTACTTATACAGCAGCAACCAGTTATCACGAGTTGTAACGATATATACTTACTTATATAATTATATATATAAACACGTTTGCTTTTACAATAAATAAAATGGTACGTTATAAAATTTATTGTCAAAACAAACGTGTGCCTATTAATGTACATGTATGTAGTGATATTCCTTTGTTTACAGACAATATCAAGACCGAGTACGCACGGTAGCAAAAGCATTTCTAAAATTAGGTCTGGAACGCTATCACTCCGTCGGCATTCTCGGCTTCAACTCGGAGCAATGGTACTTAGCAGATTTAGGGGCTATACATGCAGGGTAAGAATAATTTCGTACACGGTTACTAAAATATAAGCAGTGATGGCGTAGTGGTTAATATTCACGGGAAGCACGGGGTTCGAATCTCAGACACTTCTGTTTTTTATTGAAGTAGTGTATGTTTTAGTAATTAAGTATCACTTGATTTAACAATGAAGGAAGACATTGCAAGAAAATCTACACGTTTCACTGTTCTTGATAAATATCTCAAAGGTTAATTATAATTAAGTCGAATTCGCACTGGTTAGCCTTATGGTAGACTATGCGCTAAAACGTTTTCATCGTTTAAGGCCACCCATGCCCAGCAGTGGGGCATAAATGAGATTGATAATGATCTAACAGACTTAATCAATATTGACTCTATATGTACCTAATAACGTTAACCTTTGCAGAGGTTACGCCGCGGGTATTTATACCACAAATTCCGCTGAAGCATGTTTTCACTGTCTCGAGACGTCACGAGCCAACATCTGCGCAGTGCAAGACAAGAAGCAACTCGACAAAATACTGGCAATACGTAGTCGGTTAAAACACCTGAAAGCTATTATACAATGGGAGGGCCCAGTGGACACTTCTGTGGCCGGAGTGTACAGTGTAAGTATAACGTAACCGTATCGCGAGCTTACATTCAAAAACGAAAACAAAAGCAAACGAAAACGCGTTTTCTTTGTTATTCGATCGTACTTTTAAGCCTTACACAGTCTCTAACTTGTATATAATTATAAGTATGCTAATAATTAGGAAAATTATGGATAGTTTCTATAGGACATCGGACAAAATGCAAATAAAGTTATTAAGTTTTTTGCGTCTTCCGACAATTAAGGGTTTTAAAAGTAATGATGTATAAATGAGGAAGAACTGACAGACCCACAAAACAATGCACAGCTAAAATAGCTGAACCTAGGCGACTGAAATTTTGCAGAAAGTTTGTTTATATAGCGTAAGTAAACACTAACAAAGGAATTTAAAACTCCACCCCTATGGGGATGTATAAAATGGATTTTAACATCGAGTTTGTGCGAGCAAACTGGTCAATTATAATATTAATTAAAACATTATATCAATGGAAACAATTAATATCCACACTATGGCAATTTGTATGACGATTGCAAGTTAATCAAAGAGTTAGTTAAGGCGCATGCATTTGCAAAGTGCATGCATATATTTGCGCATTCCAAAGGTCGCGCGAGCTAAAGGTAAAGAAGATTAACAATTCTTTACAAACAATAAGGGGTGTTTTTTACAGTTTTTTCAACTTTTCGGTCGTGCAATGAACTCGTAGCTTACAAAGGTTATGGACTCACATCAATCATCGAAGTTAATAATGTATTCACAGTATATTTAATTATCAAAAATCTTACAGCATTGTGCGGCGACAACTTTTTATACGCACGAAAAATTATATATTACAATATTTTTTGGATTTTATATACTTCGTAGTTCATATATTAAGGGCAAAGAACTTATAACATGTTATTATTAAATATTTTGTCTTTATTTCCATAGTGGGAGCAAATTATGGAGATTGGGAGCAAGGAGTCTGATACCCAGTTAAACAACATCCTAAAAACCATATCGGTCAACGAATGCTGTACTTTAGTGTATACCGTAAGTGTTCCATTAATATCATCTAACTTAAACCCTCAGTCTTAGCTTTAATTTAATGTAATTTAATATTTAACGTATGTAATTATCCTATAATTTAATGTAAGCTAATCATATACTATATTACATTTCGATGTGCGTGTATTTGCGATTTTTGTCTTCCGGCTTGAACAATATTAATGATATTTTTGTTTATTTGTGGAGTTTTCTGGTTATTTCATGTCTGTAGTTAGCTCGTAGATGTAGCTCGTAGATGACGTTGTTGTCGATATCCAGATTTTTTTTTCACCCAAAAATATTCATCCCAACCCCTATACATTTATTTGTTGTGTTTCTTTAAAGAGAAAGCTACCGATTTAATTTATTCTATGAATTATGAATTATTGGGAGCTTGGGACTGACCATTGACGAAAATTAATTATATTTAAGTTAACCGTCTTAAACAACTCAATTACGTATTAATATACTGTTTTTAGGCGATTCTTTGCATATATTTCTCGAGCAAAACCGCAAATACACTAGTATCCTTGTTTAATAACAAATTTTAGTACTAACTCGCCTAGTAAACTGATAAACGTACGTTCAATATACCTACGCACGCCAGATGTTTTGTTTATGTATGTTAACGATAAGAACATCGTGCGATTTTGATAAAAAGATACGTAAAGGACTTAGTAAAGAATTTTTGGCTCGTGGTAGGTATTCATTTTAGTTACAATGTATTTTTTCAAAACTAATATTCAAATTTAGTTATTTTATTGAAAATTAAAGTACGTACACATGATAAACTAGTATAATATTTTTTAAAACGCATTATCATCTGAGCCCCCTTACTATAGCTTGCGCAAGATTATTTTAGCTTAAATCTTTACGAGTAGTAATTTGGTATTTCGAAAGCCAAGTAAAAGAGATGAATCTACATAATATATATCATGTATTTTTATCATCGTAAAATCCGTCATTTATAAGTAAGTAACTTGATTTTTTTTATAAAAAATATTTTCTCCATTGCCATATGGTCTCATAAATTTTATACACATTTTTATATTGGAAGAAAGGTAAAAATTATAATTAAGCAAAGTATCTATGAAGAATATACAGAAAAAATGAAAAAAAAACATTTGAAAGTAATTGGTACCCTTAAAAATTCTAAAACAAAAAATCTTTGAAAATGGTATTTTAGTTACAATTATAAAGCACCTTTAACTTGCAAGAATTAACTTCTTTGTCTGCTAAATATAGTTAAAATGTTTGCTATAAACAGTATAGCAATTCATAATTTGACAAATATTGCATAGTAAATCGATTATCTAAACCATATTTACTTTTAGTCATTAATCAGTTCTTATATAATATACCGTGACAATACGTAATCTATAATGAGACCAAAAGGAGTTCGTTTTAGAAACAAAGAAATAAACAGACTACATTCACATTTATATAAATTTAAGGATGACAAAGGCGGTGTAAAAACAAAGACGATACTGCTATGTAATACTTATTAATGGGTTTAAAAGATAGTGAAGGTTTTCCTGAATAATAGACCGCACCTGCATTGATTATTTATAAATGACGAATGTTGAAATGGTTATTTTTTACGGTTCAATGAATCATCCGATTTTCATGAATTTCATGACATCAGCCTCATAAGTTTACGGCCTTCACTAAGACTTCTTTGAAAAGAATAGCAGATATCAAAATAGTCGTTAGGAAAAATGT